>CAWUFW010018337.1:0-225688 GCA_963921515.1 Calotriton arnoldi
ATAAAGAGGTTGGTAGAGAGTGTTTAGTAATAAATACATATATTTTATATACACCTGGTGTGGTTCTCCTTTCATTTGGTCATTCAGGAGGTTATATACTGGTAAAACAAGCTGCTTTACATTCCTTCAAGACTTAGCCTGAAGGCTGCTCTCCACAGCTACCACTAGGATAGCTTTCTATAAAGGTTGTCTTTAACCTAATCATCAATAAAGGTCATTTGGACTGGTGCAAGGTGCCCACTTTAATTAGTGGACAGCATATACCAGGCCAACTTCTCACAGACACTGCTTACAGATGTCCTTCCCTCCAGGTCAGGCAGAACCTGAACCTGGCCTCCCAACCCAGGGACTACACCCTGTGGCTGAGCACCTGCCTGGCAAACCAGGACTTCCTGGGGAGCACGCATGCCCCCCCAAGGGTAACATATAACTCATGTGTTGCATGACAGTCTGCCTGGCGCTGATCTCCTGACCCCTGTCCATCTGACAGTGCGCGAAGACTGCCCAAAACAGAAGTGGAGTCACCATGGTCACTCCTAGAAGGCTCAACCCTTATGGCTGGCCCCTGACCCACTGGTTCTCCCACTGAGGACTCTCTCCCCCTCTCACCCCTCCATCTGGACTCCTGCACCTTCCACTCAGGAGCGGCACTGCCAGACACCAGAACTGGTGGAGCTCTGCATACAGATGCTCCAAGTTCTCCTGACACTAGGAGATTCCCCTCAACGGATGGCCTACTAGCACAGCCTAGGCTCCCCACCTGGTGTTCCCAGAAGGAACCCTCCAGGCCCTGACACAGGGTTTTGGGCACCTTGGAATGCATCCCATTCTCACTCCTTCTCTGCAGAGACAGGACGTGAGCCCCTATACCCCTCCCACTACACTGGGACCTATCTGGGCTACTAAGAACCTTTCCCACCACTCTTGGTTGGGAAATACCTGAGCCACTCCTCTTAGGGTCACTCCCAAATGCCTCCTCAGACCCTCTGGCACTCACCCAGAGGTCTGCCTCCCGTGCAAGCTCCCTGGGATCAGAGAACTCACACTCCAACAGGTGTTGGCGTAACCCTGGAAAACAACAACGGACCACGTGCTCTCTGACAATCAGATTGAACAGCCCTTCAAAATTGTTTGCCGTACTACCCATCACCCAACCTTCCAGTGCATCACAGCATTCATCCACAAACTCCCCCCAAGACTGCTGAGACAGTTTCCTACTGCCCCTGAGCCTCAACCTATACCCTTCAGGTGTGACACCCTCTTCCTGGGAACTAGGTACCATGCTCTGGGATATGGGAGTGGGACTTCCTATACTGGACTCACTTTTGCTGCCACCACTGGACCCACCCTCACTGGTGAATCCAGACCACTAAAGCTACATTCAGGGGACATATCCTTAAGAGCTAGTTGTTTTCGGGCGAAGGCCCTCTCTGCATCCACCATCCTCTCCTGAACTAAGGCTCTCTCAACCTCAGCCTTTTTCTCCTTCACACCCAGCTGTGCTTTCTCCTTGGCATGCTCCAATCTGAGCCTCTCCAAAGCCAGCTGATGCTCCCTTTCTTTCCTCCTATCTACCCACTCCTCTGGGGACAGGGAAAGGGATGGGGCACTGCCCCCGGCACTGGACCCAGCAAGGGACTCCCTCTCTACGGGGTCCTCACTACCTACTGGTATCCCTGCCCAGTCATTTCTTCCCTCCTGTGTAGCCTCTTCAGGACCACCGCCCACCAGGGGTATGGACTGGGAACCCTCACCCTCAGAGTCCTCCCTACTCTCAGGGTCCTCCTCAGGGTCTCCCTCAGAACCACCACCTTCCTGTATCTCTGTTGACGCCTCTTCAGGGAACTGTTGAGCATAGTACAGGGCCCTATAATAGTCCTTACGTTTATATTTGGACTCTTGCCACCTGAGCAGGGCTTTCTGAAGGTCTAGCTGAGTTTCTATCCAACTCACTGCTATGTTTCTCTCCCTGCAAAACCCCTTTAACACCTCTAGACTGTATTCCAACAGGTCATGTATGTTAAAGGCATATTCCATTTTGGCAAGCTACACAACCCACAGTGCAAAACAGAGATCTAGGCGTCTGAGCTGAAGCAGGAGTACACAATTAAAAAATGACACTTTTGAGGAGAAATAAAAACAAAATCAGGAGAAATCCCCAAACACGTGATTTTGTCTATATGCAGAGTTTGTAGTGCAACCATGCGTCACTGTGGTACTGCGCAAACGCAAGTCCTATGCTCACCGCTGACAACCAATGTTAGAAATGGGATTTCTGGTTGGCTAGGACATGTGCCTAAGCCAGGCAGAAACCACCACCTGCTCACCCCCTTGGTAGCTTGGCACGAGCAGTCAGGCTCATCCCAGAGGCAATGTGTAAAGCGTTTGCACAACACACACACACACAGCAGTGACACACTAGGCACACCACAAAAGAAACTCCACACAAGGTTATATCAAAAATAGCCTTTGTATTACTCATTAAACACACTAGAGCGTAATCACATATATATACACTGTGCCACCTGCCACTGGGTATTAATTTACAGGGATTATATACACTTACAGGGCCAATCGGGCCACTGTCATAACATCCCAATGCACAGTTAGCAAAGCAACCAGTAACTACTGGTAAACACTGTACTTAGCATAAACACATTATGCATAATTCCTCAGTAGCAGTACCATATCACTATTACTGCACACAGGGTTGCTCAGCGCAGCATAGTATGCCTACACAAAATTAGCAGTGCACCAAGCATTAGGCATAAATCACACCCCCCGTGCCCTATCGTGAACACCTACAGAGGGCACACATTATAAATGCCCCATGCCCCTCTTAGTCATAAATCCTAACCAAGGTGCTGAGCTGAGCCCACCAGGTGTATTCTCATCAGGGCACCTTAGTACCCTTTCTTCTGGGCCCACATGTTATTAGGACATCATGCCCCCAATATCTGGTAAGGCTGCAGCTGCCAGCGACCCTGTGGCACAGCTGCACAATCTTAAAACAAAAGATGTGGGAAGTGCGTCAGTGCTACAAAAGCACCTGGCCTAGGTCATCCAATGGCCCCTTGGCTGCTGATGCAGCCACAGTAATGCTCCTACCACCCGGTAAGGGGGCAGCTGCACGATGCTAGCTTTGAAGGGCCCTTCACTACCGCGACCTGGGTTTAACTACAAAGGAGCTCAGCCCCACTCACCACTACTTGAGCGCTGAGCGAGGTAGACTGCAGCCGTCCGCTGCAACCGGCGTCCAGCGGTCTTGCTTCTGCCCGTCCATGGTCAGTGGTAGCCCTTCTGGTCTCCAGGGGGGCTCGTTTGGCTCTCCTCTCGCCTCCGGCAGCCCCCATCTGTGCAGGAGTCGCCTGTGCATGCTGCGGCCTCCTGGACTTCAATTTTGGCCACATGCGGGGCTCCCCCTTTCCTCACGGGAGTCCCACCCACAGCCAGGCTTAGCCTCTGCCTGGCTTCCGGCGCCTCTCTGCTTGCAGTCGTGGGCCCTGCCCACAATCAGGCTCACACACTGCCTGACTTCTGGCCACAGCGCTCTGTACAAGCGAAGTTGGAGCCCTCTCCTCGGGCTCGGGAAATGTAATTTACAGAGTGCCCGTCACGTACTCTTCACAGGCAAAGTTGGAGCACGTGGGGCTCTCCTCGTCACCACGGGAGCCCCGCCCACAACCAGGCAACAGCCGCCTGGTTTCCTGTTCTGTGGCTCCTCTGCCACTGCGCCACAACGCCCACCAAACTCAAGGTCGGGGCCCCCTCCTCGGGCTCAAAGGGGCAATGAAGATGAAGCGCTCACGAGGCGCTAACTCCAAAGTCCTAAGTCCCAGAGGGCAGAGCTGGGCACAGGCAGGCCAGCACGTAGGGACTCCAAGGAGACAGCAGGTGGGTCCCACGGCGGTTCCTCCTGGCCGTCCAGCAGTCCTTTCTGCCAGTAAGCACAAAGTATCACCCTTTCATGGGGTCACAGCCCCAATATTTATAATGCATGAAGTCTTTGTTCTGCCCTGGCACAGGGCTTGAGACCCAGTCCAAACCAGCTCTGGGGGGCACTTAACAAGTGCACAACACTCCCCATTGTCAGTGTAGGCTCTGGCCCCAGACACACCACAGGAGGGCGGAGCCAGCATTGTGGAAGGCAGGCACAGTCCTATTCAGGGTCAGGTGCTACTCCTCCCACTACTCTAAATGCAGTCGGCCTATTCAGACTAGCGCTGACTCACCCAGCCCCTCTGGAGCCACTGCACCTCCCCAGTTCCTGTCATCCAGAACCAGACATGCAATACACAACAGGCAGGCACAAAGACACATAGCACACAGAAATGCCCACTTCTAAAAGTGGCATTTCTAAAATAGTGATAATAAATCTGTGAACACCTTTACGCAGCATTTATTACCACTATTCCAACCATACCAAACTTGATCATGCTACTCCTCTCATTTCAGGAATTACCACTGAAACACATATCAGGGAATCCCCAATGCATTCCCATGAGAGGGCAGCCTCATAGTAGTGAGAAACCCAAATGGCTGTTTGTCACTACCAGGACATGCCACACAGTTAAGGCACATGTCCTACCTTTTACCTACAGCACACCCTGCACAAAGGGCTAGCTAGGGCCTACCTTAGGGGTGACTGATATGTGGTAAAAGGGGAGTCACAGACGTGGCAACCACTTTATGTGCCACATCACAGCGGCAGTAAACTGCTCGTGCAGGCCCTGCAATGGCAGAGGCCTGAGACAGGTTTGAAAGGCTACTTTGGTGGGTGGCGCAAGCAGCGCTGCAAGCCCACCAGTAGCATTTAATTTACTGGCACCGGGTATATGAGATACCACTTTACAGGGGACTGATGGGTAAATTAAATATGCCAAACAGGTGTAGACCAATCTTACCACGTTTACCATAGAGAGCACATGCACTTTAACACTGGACAGCAGTGATAAAGTGCCCAGAGTCCTAAAACCACCAACACCAGGTGAGAAAAAATACCAGGAGGAAGGCAAAACGTTCAGGGATGGCCCTGCAAAAAGGGCCAAGTCTAACACCATATATAACTGATCAGGTTCGCCTAGCTCCAATCCTGTTGTGGCACTCAAAATACAGAAGGGAAACTGTTAGACCTGGCACTATTGGCGTGGGTCTCCCTTCCATTTTTTGCTGTTGTCTCATCTGTTTTTGCTGGTCTAGATGCTTTGGGCACCTTGCCACTGCTGTTCAGTGCCAACGTGCAAGTGCTCCCTTCGTAAACTGATGTAATGGATTAGTGATTCCATGATTGGCTGATTTGATTTACTTGTCAGATCCTGGTACTGTGCACCATGTGTGTCCAGGGCCTGTAAATCAAATGCTGCTGGTGGGCTTGCAGCACTGATTGTGCCACTCACAGAAGCAGCTTGTAAAATGTGGCTCAGGCCTGCCATTGCAGAGCCTGTGTGCAGTCTGGGACTGCCATGTCGACTTGGCAAGTGCACACACTTGCCAGTCCCTAAACCTTCCCTTTTCTACATGTTAGTCACCCCTAAGGTAGGCCCACGGTACCCCTGTGGGCAGGGTGCATTGTATGTGAAAGGTAGGATATGCCCTGATATGTGTGGCATGTCCTGATAGTGAAATACTGACAATTTCGTTTTTCACTATTGCAAGGCTATCTGTTCCCATAGGCCATAATGGGCAGTTAGTTATAACATCTTATAAACATAACTGGCCCTAGGAACATGATAGTAAAATGAAGTTTAGTATGCCTGAACTCAGAATGTTAAAGTGCATCTTTTAGTGAGGGTGATTTTTACATTCTGTGTTTGAAAATACCACTTTTAGAAAGTGGGTATTTTCTTGCCTAACCATCCAGTATGCCTCTGCTAGGTTTGTGTATTGCATGTCTGGCTTGTGAGTGACAGGAGCTGGGAGAGGGCTGCGGCTCCAGCAGCCTGATGAGTCAGGGCTGGGCTGAATGGGACCTGGGTTGAATTTAGAGTAGGGGGAGGAGATTTCCTTTCACCTGCCTGGACCCGGTCTGCCTTCAACAATGCTGTCTTCACCTCCTGCCAGGAAGCTGCACCAGTGAGGACAGAACTGGTTTTAGCTGGGTACAGACACTCTCTGCCTTCAGAGAACAAAGGATTTGTGTGTATAAAAAGAGGGGCCCAGACCCCAGACTTTTAGATCACTTCTGGGAAATCAAGAGGAACCTTTGCCAAGGAGAAGAGCCGGATAAGCTGAGGAAGAATACTGCCCCTGTGCTGTTTGTTGTCTGGGATTGGCCTGCAGTGGCTGCTTGCTGCCAAGGAAAGGAGAAGAAGGACTTCGCTGTTTGCTTTGTCACCTGCTTGAAGAAAAGATCTCCAAGGGCTTGAAACTGAGCTTGCCTCCTGTTCTGAAGTCTCAGGGACACAAAGACTTCACCACCAGCTCCCCTGAATTTCCTTGCTGGGAATTCTAACCTGCAAAGAGGTGCATGCTGCTGTTTAGGACCTCTAGAGACTGTTTGTCGCTGGGAGCTGGAAGATCAACGCAACGAGAAGAAGCGTGTCGCACCTGCACCGATTCCCGGCGCATCACCGAGTCCCAGGGAAGAAGCGTGCTGCATCCGCACTTGGTTCCGACGCCTCGCAACCAGGAAGAAGCGCGCCGCATCCTACACCGGGTCCCGACGCATCGCTGAGAAGACCGTCGCAGCACCTGCCGTGCGGCTGCAAACGTACACGCATCGTACCGGATCGTAACATCGCATCGAGCCGCCGTTTTGTCGCATCGCACCGGATCGTCGCATCGCGGTGCCATCTTGTTGCATCGTCACCGGAACGCAGTAAGAAACCGACGCATCCCCTCCTCTCCGGTAAGGAACCGACGCATCACCTCCCCTGCGCTGCAGTAAGGAACCGACGCATCACCTCCCCCGAAGCAAGGAACTGACGCATCACCTTCTCTGCGACCCTTTTGTTTGTTTTGCGTGATGTATCTAAGGTACTTTGTGAGAAGAGTGTTGCATTTACAACTTGCATTGAACTGAACTATTTCTACCATTTGAAAGTCTTATTTTTAATACTGTATTGTGGATTTTTGCAGTTTGGTCTTGTTCAGATAAAGAATACTTATTTTTCTAAACTGGTGTGGTGTCCCTTTGTAGTGTTTTCACTGTGTTACTGTATGTGTTCACAAATGCTTTACACACTGCCTCTGAGATAAGCCTGTCTGCTCGCGCCAAGCTACCAAGGGAGTGAGCAGGGGTTATTTTAGGAGGGTATCCCCCTTACCCTGACTAGAAGCAAGGTCCCCTATTTGGACAAAGGTACCTACCTCTGCCAACTAGAGACCCCCATTTCTAACATTGGTGGTCAGCGGTGAGGATCCTCGACTTGCATTTGTGATTTACATACAGTGATTGGTGTACACTACTAGTGAGTGCAGACCATTACGCAACCACATACATTTTGGTAGAATTTTTCCTTGGAATTTTTTGCATCTTGAGAACTGCCAATGTTTACCATGAGCAAAGCAGGATCCATTGCAACTGTTGATGTTGAATTTGAAGAAGAGAGGGTTGATACCTACACTGTGTCACAGCTTAAAACCATCTGCAAAAAATTAAAAATCTCCATAAGAGGCCTCACCAGGAAGGAGGAGTTCCAAAAGGAGCTGAGGGCCTGGTTGGAAGCAAGGAATGCCAGTGGGCAGACCGAGGATCCTATGGTGGAGGGGGAGAATTTAGAAGGGTAGCAGGATGGGTTAGTGGACCTAACTGGTGGGGGAGTGCCTCCCAGGGAGGGCAGCAGTGTGTCTTCAAAGGGTCTGTCTCCAGAAGAGTTGGAGGACAGGGAGAAAAGCAGAGTGTGTGGGATGGAGCTTGCTAAGCTCAAACTGGGGAGCCAGGGTGACATAGAGAATAAGAAATTAGAGTTGGAGAGCAAGAGATTGGCCATGGAGGAAAAGAAGATGCTTTTAGAGCATGAGAGAGTGTTTAGGGAGCTGGAGCTGAAGGCAAAGCGCTTAGAGATCACTCCCTCTGGTGGCAGCACACCGTCAGTGCCTGTAGAGGGAAAAGTATATATTCCCAAGGATGTGATTAAGGATTTCCAGAAGCATGAGGACATTGGGCAGTGGTTTAAGGCTTATGAGGTAGCCATGATGTCCCATAGAATCTCTGAGAAAGATTGGGGAGCGGGGTTGTGGGGCCTCTTCATTGGTGAAGGGAGGGAAACCTTGCTAGCATTGCCCACTGAGGATCAGGTGTCCTATGCCCCCATGAAGGAAGCCTTAGTAGCCAAGTTTGGGTTGACCCCAGAGCTTTATAGGCAGAAATTTAAGAATTGCAAGAAGCTGGAGTCTAGCACCTGGGTGGAATATGTGTCTTTTTTTTGCAGAGCACTAGATGGTTCGGTGAAGGGTAGCAAGGCAAATGATTTTCAGGTGCTCTATGATTTGATTGCATGGGAGCACTTGTCCAGTAGTTGTTTTCCAGAGCTACGCCAGCACCTGATTGATAGTAAGCTGACTGATCCCAGGAAGCTTGCTGTGGAGGCGAACCGCTGGGTCAGTTCCCGGGTCCACAAGGGTCTTGTGGGAGACTCTGCCAAAGGTGGGCAGGGTCCCCAGCAGAAGAGTGGGGGGGACAAGGGTAAACAAAAAGAGTTCCAAAAAGGGCCCCAAAGTAATCCCCAAGGGAACCAAGGTAAGGGTTCCCAGCCTCCCGCTGACAAAAGACCATGGGTCCAGTCAGGTAAGCCTGTGTAGAAGAGTCCCAAAACCTGTTTTAGCTGTGGTCAGGTGGGTCACTTCAAGGGAGATCCTAAGTGTCCCAAACCAGTTACCACTGCACCCACTGTTGCACCGCCCCAGGAAATGGCTAGTGTAGCCTTGGGGGAGGAGATGGGTGCCCAAGGTGGTTGGGGTCCCGCAGAGATGTCCCTGGTCTCTTTAGAAGACAGTGAGATGGTCCTTAGGGCTCATCTGCCTGATAACACTAAAAAGTACAGGCAGTGGGTGACCATCAATGGCCATAGTGTGGCGGCTCTGAGAGACACCAGAGCCAGTGTGACAGCTGTCAGTTGTCGGCTGGTGTCTGAAGAGCAGGTGGTCCCCAACACATTCTACCCTGTAGTTGCTGCTGACAGCACAGAGTGCCTCTGCAAGGTAGCACAGGTTCCCTTTGAGTGGGGGGGTCTCAGGTACCTTGAAAGTAGCTGTGAGGCCAGCCATGCCTGTTGACTGTCTGCTAGGCAATGATTTGGAGAGCTCCCCTTGGGCGAAGGTGGAGCGGAGGTCTCATTTAGAGATGTTGGGTCTGCCTGAGTGGGCATGTGTGACCTCTCGGTCAATGGCAGCCAGTAAGGGCATTCAAGAGGACCTGGAGCCTGAAAGAGGGGCCCAGGTGCCTGCCTTAAAGAGAAGAGGAAGGGGGCATGGGAAACCGGCCCCCAAAGTTCCCACAGTCCTGGAGGAGGCAAACCTTGAGGGGGATGCCCTGGAGCCTACAGGGGAACAAGTGGCTGAACTGGGGACCTGCCTGAGCTGACCCATTGGCAGCAGGATGGAGGACCCTCCAGGAAAGAGTTCTCCGAGGAGCAGAAGAAGTGCCTTTCTCTTGTGGGTTTGCGGCAACAGGCTGCAAACCAGGCAGCAGGTGATCAGTCTGGATCACATTGGATTTACTGGGAGAATGGTCTCCTGTATAGCGAGCCTAAGGTTGCTGAGCCTGGGTCAGCCCATGTGCTGGTGGTACCCCAGAGCTTCAGAGCCTTCCTACTGGGTCTGGCTCATGATTTGCCTTTAGCAGGACATTTGGGGCAAGACAAGATCTTCGAAAGGCTTGTCACCCACTTTTACTGGCCCCAAATGCACAAGAGTTCAGATACTCATTGCAGGACCTGTCAGACTTGCCAGGCAAGTGGTAAGAGTGGGAGGAAGCACAAGGCTCCTCTCCAACCTTTCCCTGTGGTCAGCACCCCCTTTGAGAGGGTGGGTATTGACATTGTGGGGCTTCTGGATCCCAAAACAGCCATGGGCAACAGGTTCATCCTGGTCTTGGTGGACCATGCCACCCGGTACCCGGAAGCCATCCCTCTCTGGACTGTGACGGCCCCTGTGGTGGGTCGTGAGTTGATGGGGATTTTCTCCCATGTGGGGTTCCCCAGAGAGGTGGTGTCAGACCGTGGTACCAACTTTATATCTAAGTATATGAAGTCCCTGTGGCAGGAGTGTGGTGTAACCTATAAGTTCACCACTCCTTACCACCCCAAGGTAATGGGCTGGTTGAGAGATTCAACCAGACCCTGAAGGGCATGATTATGGGTCTTGATGAACCCATGAGGCGTAAGTGGGACGTCCTCTTGCCATGCCTTCTGTTTGCTTACAGTGAGGTGCCACAGAAGTCCTTAGGGTTCAGTCCCTCTGAACTGCTGTATGGCCATCCTGTAAGAGGACCTCTGAGTCTGGTGAAAGAAGGATGGGAGAAAGCTCCCAGTAAACCTCCCCAGGATGCATATAGCTACATGCTGGCCTTCAGAAACCAGACTAGGCGTTTCAGACAACTCGCTCAGGCGCATCTGGAAGCCAGCCAGGAAGAGATGACATGGTGGTATGATCAGAATGCCACTCTGATCGAGTTTCAACCTGGACAGAAAGTTTGGGTCAAGGCCCCAGTGGAGCCTTGTGCGCTCCAGGATAAGTGGACCAGACCATTTGAGGTGGTGGAGCGCAAGAGTGACGTCACCTACTTGGTGGACTTGCAGTCTCCCAGGAACCCCTTGTGGGTCCTGCATGTGAACCGCCTGAAGCCCCTCTTGGAGAGGTCCGAAGTGGACATGCTCTTAGCAACAGATGCTGGAATGGAAGAGGAGACTGAGCCTCTTCCTGACTTCCTGTCTGCAAAGGAGCAAGATGGGTCAGTGGACGGTGTGAACCTCTCTACCGCCCTGACCCCTGAGCAGCAGGATGACTGTCGCCAACTGTTGGGACAGTTTTCTGACCTGTTCTCCCTGACCCCCGGTGTCACTCAGTGGTGCGTCCATGATGTGGACACTGGGGACAGTCCTCCAGTAAAACATAAGATTTACAGAGTGACTGACAGGGTCAGAGCTTGCATGAAGGAGGAGGTCTCCAAGATGTTCGCGCTAGGGGTGATTGAGTCCTCAAACAGCCCTTGGGCCAGCCCAGTGGTCTTGGTCCCAAAGGCTGCCGCACCCGGTGCCACACCAGAACTCCGGTTCTGTGTGGACTACCGAGGGCTCAATTCAGTCACCAGGACTGACGCGCACCCCATCCCCAGAGCTGATGAGCTCATTGATCGGTTGGGGGCTGCCCGGTACCTCAGTACGTTTGACTTAACGTCTGGGTACTGGCAGATCGGTTTGGCTGATGGGGCAAGAGAGAGGTCAGCATTCTCCATACCAGATGGGCACTACCAATTCCGGGTGATGCCCTTTGGGATGAAGAATGCCCCTGCCACCTTTCAGAGGTTAACAATCAAAAATTAGGTAGTAGTGTTCCCTAAAAGGGAAAAACCGCAAAAAAGACAGTGTGACAAATAACAAGTACAAGC
The DNA here is from genome assembly GCA_963921515.1 of Calotriton arnoldi. NCBI lineage: Eukaryota > Metazoa > Chordata > Amphibia > Caudata > Salamandridae > Calotriton > Calotriton arnoldi. Next base: position 11,549 of record CAWUFW010018337.1, read on the forward strand.
GTGGATGGTAATTAGATGTAGGTATAACGGGGTGCTAGGGTAGCTAAGGGCACCTACTTCCAAACGGTGCTATCAGCACGTTATGAATAACATGCAATTGAACATTAAGAAAGAAGCTGGTACAGCACACCCTTATTAGTTCAAATGAATCCAAAACGAACGTGTTGGACCTTTGTTCATCATAAGATGAAAAAGTCAATTCCTGTAGTCATAAGGCGAGTATAATATATTCCAATCATGTGCAGGGCTTAAGAGGTAATCCACGAACACCTTCCATTGAAAAAATTATTTTTATTGATGTTAAAGAAATTCCCAGCAAATTCTGAAGCCAACATGTGTTTCGTCTGTACACATCTGTATTCAGACTTTCTCAAGGCACAAAGACAATGTTGTAGGCAGAAGGTCCACGACACAACGGATGATAAGTAAGAATGAAGATCTGGCATGAACTCAAAACGATCATATATTAAGACCGAATTTCCAAAAATATAGCCGCTAGTGTAAATAAGAGCTAATAAGTATTAACCGCAGTGACATCCTTCATCAAATAAACAAAGGGTAATATCCGCTAGTGGAGCACATACTCATGAAGTGGTGAATGAGCATCAAGAGGCCAGACCATGATACGTCCGTCGCCTGCATATAAAAAAAGACTCACAATGTTGTCCGTGCCCACAAAATACAATATAACCGACAGGCGACGGACGTATCATGGTCTGGCCTCTTGATGCTCGTTCACCACTTCATGAGTATGTGCTCCACTAGCGGATATTACCCTTTGTTTATTTGATGAAGGACGTCACTGCGGTACAGAACACGCCAATGCTGATGGTCTGTCCAGATTGTTCCGCCTTAGTGAAGAGAACTCCCAGGAGGGTGGGTAATTCTCCCCACATTTCAGCTGGAGGGGACATGTGTTAGACCTGGCACCATTGGCGTGGGTCTCCCTTCCATTTTTTGCTGTTGCCTCATCTGTTTTTGCTGGTCTAGATGCTTTGGGCACTTTGCCACTGCTGTTCAGTGCCAAAGTGCAAGTGCTCCCTTCGTAAACTGATGTAATGGATTAGTGATTCCATGATTGGCTGATTTGATTTACTTGTCAGACCCTAGTACAGTGCACCATGTGTGCCCAGGGCCTGTAAATTAAATGCTGCTGGTGGGCTTGCAGCACTGATTGTGCCACCCACAGAAGCAGCTTGTAAAATGTGGCTCAGGCCTGCCATTGCAGAGCCTGTGTGCAGTCTGGGACTGCCATGTCGACTTGGCAAGTGCACACACTTGCCAGTCCCTAAACCTTCCCTTTTCTACATGTTAGTCACCCCTAAGGTAGGTCCAAGGTACCCCTGTGGGCAGGGTGCATTGTATGTGAAAGGTAGGACATGCCCTGATATGTGTGGCATGTCCTGATAGTGAAATACTGACAATTTCGTTTTTCACTATTGCAAGGCTATCTGTTCCCATAGGCCAGAATGGGCAGTTAGTTTATAACATCTTATAAACATAACTGGCCCTAGGAACATGATAGGAAAATGAAGTTTAGTGTGCCTGAACTCAGAATGTTAAAGTGCATCTTTTAGTGAGGGTGATTTTTACATTCTGTGTTTCAAAATACCACTTTTAGAAAGTTGGTATTTTCTTGCCTAATCATCCAGTATGCCTCTGCTAGGTTTGTGTATTGCATGTCTGGCTTGTGAGTGACAGGAGCTGGGAGAGGGCTGCGGCTCCAGCAGTCTGATGAGTCAGGGCTGGGCTGAATGGGACCTGGGTTGAATTTAGAGTAGGGAGAGGAGATTTCCTTTCACTTGCCTGGACCTGGTCTACCTTCAACAATGCTGTCTCCACCTCCTGCCAGGAAGCTGCACCAGTGAGGACAGAACTGGTTTTGGCTGGGTACAGACACTCTCTGCCTTCAGAGAACAAAGGATTTGTGTGTATAAAAAGAGGGGCCCAGACTTTTAGATCACTTCTGGGAAATCAAGAGGAACCTTTGCCAAGGAGAAGAGCCGGATAAGCTGAGGAGGAATACTGCCCCTGTGCTGTTTGCTGTCTGGGGTTGGCCTGCAGTGGCTGCTTGCTGCCAAGGAAAGGAGAAGAAGGACTTTGCTGTTTGCTTTGTCACCTGCTTGAAGAAAAGATCTCCAAGGGCTTAAAACTGAGTTTGCCTCCTGTTCTGAAGTCTCAGGGACACAAAGACTTCACCACCAGCTCCCCTGAATTTCCTTGCTGGGAATTCTAACCTGCAAAGAGGTGCCTGCTGCTGTTTAGGACCTCTAGAGACTGTTTGTCGCTGGGAGCTGGAAGATCGACGCAACGAGAAGAAGCGTGTCGCACCTGCACTGATTCCCGGCGCATCACCGAGTCCCGGGGAAGAAGTGTTCTGCATCCGCACTTGGTTCCGACGCCTCGCCAAGCAACCAGGAAGAAGCGCGCCGCATCCACACCGGGTCCCGACGCATCGCCGAGAAGACCGTCGCAGCACCTCCCTGCGGCTGCAAACGTACACGCATCATACCGGATCGTCGGATCGCGCCGCCATTTTGTTGCATCGCACCGGATCGTCGCAACGCATCAAGGCACCATCTTGTCGCATCGTCACCAGAACGCAGTAGGAAACCGACGCATCCCCTCCTCTCTGGTAAGGAACCGACGCATCACCTCCCCTGCGCTGCAGTAAGGAACCAACGCATTGTTAGGTTTGAAAACCCCATTCTCTTTATGCACTCGTTCCATTTCGCATTAGGTTAGCAGTGTGCGGCTAAATTAGGCACCATTTTTTTTCACATTGTGCAACACACTGAGTTATCCCTGCCATGTGCAAGCTTCAGTTAGCAAGTGCGACTCCATTTCGTATTTCGTAATCCATATTAGGCTGTGTCTGAACTAGGCCTCATTATTCGTATTGCTTGCTTCAGCAGAATACTGTATTTAGTTATTATTATCTCTCCTGTTCAAGGTTGCCTTCCGACTTACTAATGAATAGGCCATTCTGCCCTCGCATACCTATCCGTATGTGTAGCTCTGCTCCCACGTTAGGAGACGCAGAGACCCAGCACGGCAACCTTGAAACAGGGATAGTGTGTACCCATCTGGCAGGTGGTAGCCCATCCTTCTGTGCATCCTTTGTTCATGTCCGGCCTAAGCCGGTAACTTTCCACTGTGGGTGTGGTTGGAGGTTCTTGGGAGGAATGGTTATGCGTTGCAGACTGTTAGGGGGTCAGTCCCTCGGCAGACATCTTAGGGTGCAGGTCAGATTGGACTCCTCTGCAGAGTATTGCTAATAAATATCTGTTTGTATTCTCTACTGTCTGACCGACTCTTCATTTTGATAGAAGGCGAGTAGGTGGTTGTAGATAACCCGGGTGGCCCTTTCGGGTCACTTCCTTCAGTTGGTGCCCGAACAGGGACCCCGCAAGGTGACCCGACTCACCCGTAATCGGGTCACAGGGTCGGGGTTGTGTCCGGTCGGATGGGTGGATCGGGGATCCCCACATGATCGAGCTTGGTTCTCGCAGCTGCCCCGCCTGTCTGATCGGGCGACTCCTCGTCTAGTGGTCACCGGCTGGGGTCCTGAGAAGGCAAAACCTTGGATTTGATCGTTTGGTCCAAAGAGTCGGCAGTGGAGAATAATCTCGCTTGATCTGAGTGCACCAGGTGAGTGATTTGACTTCTTGGAAAATGTGGCGCCATGGTTGAACGACATGAGCCTCCGGGCTGTGTCTGGTACAGTCTCTGGACTGTCTTGTTTTGGTCTTGATGGGTATACGGACCCTTAAAAGACACAGAGTGTTTGTGAGCAGTCTACCAGGCCAACTGGAAATTCGGCCTATTCTTGGAAAGGTCTGGGGCTGTTTGCAAGCAATCTGCCAGGGCCAACTGGAAATTCGGCCTATTCTTGAAAAGGTCTGGGGCTGAAGCCTGTCTTCTTGTCTTGAAACAGTCTTTGGACTGTCGTGTTTTGGTGCAGTCTGCGGACTGTGGAGTGCGGTGTCTGGACTGCTTGTGATTTGGTTTGTGGACCGTTTTTGCTGGTTGATGTTGTATTTGTCCATTAGGGACAGTTCATGTGTCTTATATTAAGATGTCTTGTTTAAGTAAGTTAGGGTGTTTTGGATGTCGGTGTTGTTCTACCGAGGCTCGATTGGAAGAGAGACAGCCTGCGCCTCCGGAAAGTACCCCAAATTTTGATGTATACGTCAAGCACGGCATTGGCCCTATTATGTTTAGCACGTTGTGGAATAAATATACGACAGACAATGCTGACTTACAGTGGCCGCTTACTGGCACTTTTGATGAACAAAAGTTGAATTACTTGCAGGACAAATTGTTTGCCAAAAAGAGCAGGCAGTCGATGTTTGATTCTCTGAGGGTATGGCAGAAGGAAGCAAAACAACAACGGATAGGAGCAGAGAAACAAGCTCGGAGGGGACAGACGCAAACGATAACGCAGAAAGCAATGGCCTATGACAGGGAAAAGATCAAGAAAGGCATAGAGTGTGCAGATAGGAAGTTTCGATTACAGAGTGATAAATGTTATGTTACTCAAGAGGGAGGCGATGATTTCATTGAGGAGTTATTAGATGCTCGACCCCCACCTCCTTATGACCCTGAACGGATATACCCCATGATCCCAACATCTCAGCATTCAGCCTCTGGTTCTACTATTCCTAGTCTTTCTGTGTCCAGCTCTGCTGCTTCAGCCCCAGCCCCACCTGTTTCTTTCCCACCTTCGCAAGTTACAGGGGCGGCTGCCGTCAGCTCTCCTATTCTGTCTCCTGGCTCTGTATCTGTGACTACGCCTTCTCACACTCCTACAACACAGTCTTTGTTTGCGATGGTGTCTGTTTCCTCATCTGCTCCTTCTCCCTTGAGTGTGTTACCTCAGGCATTGCAAGATGCCGAAAAGCCTGTGCGTGGAGTGCATGGAGCAAATTGGGCAGCGGCACGTGACCGCATGGAGAAAGTGTTGGTGCACTCTGCTGTGGGTGACGAGGAAAAGAGAATGGTGGCTGACCAAGCTGCACAGTGGGCTCGGAATCTGATTTATAGTGTGGAAGATGTCTGGAGCGTGATGAAAGATTATAAGCCATTTATACAGCAACATGCTCTTAAGCATATGTCGGCTATGTAGATAGGATTGTGGGAACAGTGTTTCAAGGGTATTGCGCCACAGATCATTTATGACATTCGGGACAGGGTATATATGACAGATATGGCCCCTAATGAGGTTTTCAGTAATGTGATGACATTAGTGGGTTATCGGGGTAGATTGCTTAAGAAGGTCCCGACGACAGTGGCGCAGTTTCCCATGAGGGAAGTTCATCCCATTTACCACCCTAAAATACCAGAGTTGCGAGATGACCATGATATTGTTACTCGCCCACGAGTGGCAGCCCATTTTCAGGAACAGTGGGTCTACACTCCATGGAAGAGGAGTGAGGTATTATCCTTAAAAGGTCAATTGCCGGACCCTCGGAAAAACCCAACTGCGTATTATAAGGAATTGACGGAGGCGGCCTCCTCCACGGTGATGACTTTAGCTGATATAGAGTTGTTTTTCGGCCTGTTGGTACCGGTGGATATATGGAGACAGGTGCATACGCAGGATCATGTAGTGGAATTGGGTGGAACATGGGAGGAGATCAGAGCGTGGGATAAGGACTGCAAGCCCGACGAGAAGCCGAAGGCGGAGCTCTTGGCTTTGCCGGGGCGTATTATCACTTACATGCATTCCCTTATCCCGCCGAGACGAGTGGACTGGGACAAGTTGACTGCATGTCGTCAGAAGAAGGATGAAAGTGTGTCTGATTTCTTTACTAGGTTTGAAGGGGTGTTTTTGGATTTTAGCGGCAAGATCTGTCACAGGAGGGTGGTGTTCGTTTGTTCGTTAACAGATTTGTCACTAATTTGCTTCCCGCGATTGCGACTAGGTTGCAGGCTTCGGAAAGTACTTGGACCACATCTTCCCCTTCAGTAATTTTGAGTATGGCACAGTACTATGAGCATAGAGAGAATGAGGACAAAGAGAAGGTAGAGAAAAAGTCCAAAGAGTTGAAGACGAGGGTGTTGATGCAGCAAGTGATGAGGGGAAATGGCAGAGGTAGAGGTGCGGGCCCGGCTCAGCGAGGGTCCCGGCCGGCTAGGAACAGTACTCATGGTGTGCCCGTAGGGTACAACCAATGTGCGTATTGTAAAAAGGAGGGGCATTGGCAAAGTGAGTGCCCGGAGTTGTTACAGAAAGTTGAGGCCCCAAGAGGTCGGGGTTTTAGAGGACGTGGTAGAGGAGGAGGAGGCCGAGGGGTGGTGCAGTCAGAGAATTCCTTGTACACTGCTCATAACAAGAACTATTTTGATGACCCTCAAGGCAGACAGTACTATCAGGATGACTATGATATGCTTGAAGTGACGGCGTTGTCCCACAGCTAGGACAGCCAGGGACAGGGTGAGGGACCAGTTCCGGTGCCTGTAGATCAGCGCGGACCTTATGTCACTGCAGATTTGCAAGGTATGACCAAGAAATTTTTTGTTGATACAGGGGCTATGAATAGCTCTGTTTCCCGTTCACTGGTCCCGGGGGCAGCTCTGTCTGGCCAAAACAACATTTCGGTAGGTTTTTTGGGCATGCCGGTTGTTAGCCCCATTTCCAAGCCTCTTGCTCTGACTATTGGTCCCTTTACAGTAGATTCACCATTTCTGTTAACAACAAATTGTGGAGAGAATTTGATGGGTTTGGATTTGTTGAAAATATTACATGCAACTATCTTTTGTTCTCCGGATGGTGTCTACATGACCATAGGGCCAAAGGTGGCCCGTGCAACACAGTGCTTTGCAAAAGATGCGCCCCTCCCTGCTGAATTTAAAGATGTGCCACATACCTTGTGGGCAACAGGAGATACGGATGTTGGATTACTCCAGATCCCGCCGGTCTCTATTACGATCAAAGATAATGCTGTATTGTCACGTGTTCCCCAGTATAAGATTTCCCAAGCAGGGGAAAAGGCCTTGTTGCAAATAATACAGGATTTGGTTGAGTCTGGTGTGGTTGAAGAGACAACGGCGAATGTGTGTAATAGCCCTATCCTCCCGATTCTCAAGAAGGCACCCTTGGACTCTTCTGATGCTCATTCTGACGTCTATCGTTTTGTAATTGACCTCAGAGAGGTTAATAAAATTGTAGTGCCTCAATATCCTGTAGTCCCAGACATTACCACGATATTGACAATGATTCCCTCCTCAACCAAATTCTTTTCCATGATTGATTTAAAGAATGCTTTCTTTAGTATTCCGAAACATGCAGATAGCAGATATCTGTTTGGATTTGCCCTAGCCGGCAGGAGCTTTAGATTCTGTCATGCTCCTCAAGGCTATACAGAAAGTCCTAGTATTTATAGTCAAGCTTTAAAAACTCAATTGGATTCTTTGGTACTTCCTCCTGGTAATACGCTATTGCAGTATGTTAACGACCTCCTTGTTTCCTCTGATACTGAAAATGGCTGTAAAGACTCCACTGTTAAACTGCTGTTGCATTTAGCGCACCATGGCCATAAGGTGTCCCTTTCCAAGTTTCAATATTGTCGACAGGAGGTCACCTACTTAGGTCACCTACTGTCAAAGGAGGGTCGCAGACTAACACCTCAACGCATAGCTGCTATCACTAACATGCCTGTTCCCAAGACCCAACGTGAAGTACGTGCATTTATTGGCATTACCTCGTATTGTCGGCATTGGATCCCCAACTATTCCCTACTAACGAAACCCCTCCTCTACCTGACCACCAAAGATGTGCATGAACACCTGCCTTGGACATCTGCATGCCAGCAAGCTTTTGAGCAATTAAAGGTTGCGCTTTGCTCTGCTCCGGTGCTTGCAACTCCTGATTACCAGAAGCCTTTTGTGCTTTATGTACACGAGGTGGATGGTTGCGCGCTCTCTGTTTTAACACAGAGTTTTGGTGGTAAGCAAAGACCCTGCGCTTATTTTTCTGCCATCTTGGATAATGTCGCCAGAGCGCTCCCGAGCTGCCTAAGAGCTGCCGCGGCGGTGGCGGTTTCTATCAGGCAATCGGCAGGGCTCGTTCTTGACACTGACCTCACAGTAATGGTACCTCATGCTGTGGATACGCTTTTGAACAAGACAAAGACACAGCACCTTACCAGTGCGCGTCTGACTGGATATGAACTAACATTGTTTGCTCCGCACATTACCATCAAACGATGTGCCACTTTGAACCCAGCCACGTTACTACCCCTCCCTTCGGCGAGTAATGGCACAGATGCACATGATTGTGTGTATAGAACGGAAGAGGAGATGAAAGGACAGGTAGACCTGACTGATGTTCCCCTATCTGACCCCCAAGGGGAACTATATGTCGATGGCTCTTGTTTCAAATTACCAGATGGCACCACCACTGCAGCATATGCAATTACAATGTTGCGCACTGTAGTTGAGACATAACATGTCCCGTATCAATCAGCCCAGGCTGCAGAGTTAGTAGCCCTTCTTCGGGCTAGCGAGTTGAGCGAGGGACAGACTGTCAATATTTACACTGACATCCAGTACGCCTTTGGGGTTACCCATAATTTTGGGCGCCTCTGGGCGGAGAGAGGGTTCTTGACTTCGCATGGATTGCGAATACAGAATGGCCCCCTGATACATAGACTTTTGTCAGCCCTAATACTTCCCTACAAGTTAGCGATAATAAAATGTAGTGCACACAAGGCAATAGTAGATGATGTTGGAAGAGGAAATACATTTGCAGACCAAACAGCTAAAGAGACAGCTAGATCAAAGATGAAAAAGATGTTTGTGGCAGGACCTGCTAGGTGGGTCCCAGACAATGGATTGTTTGAAGACACGTTAGAAAACGTTAAAGAGATCCAGAGTGAGGCAACATTAGACAAATTGGCAATGTGGCAGGAGAGTACAGGGCGTCTAGATGAGGATGGGTGTTGGACAGATAAGTCGGAGAAACAGAGATGGATGTTACCCAATGCTTATGTGCACCCAGTGGTTACCATGGCTCACAGCCCAGCCCACATTAGTGCCAAAGGAATATGTAAGGTGTTGGACCCAGTATGCCAGAATGACAATATCTCCAAGGTAGCCACTCATTTAGTGAAGCATTGTATGATTTGCATGACACATAATCCTGGAAAAGGCACTCCTACACCCTCAGGTAATTTTGCACCACCTTCTTTCCCTTTCGAGGTCCTCCAGATGGATTTCATCGAAATGGAACGAGTTAACAATCTAAAGTATGTGCTGGTAGTGATTTGTGCATTCAGTAAATGGATTGAGGCTTACCCCACGAAGGAGAATACAGCTATGGCAACAGTGAAGGCACTCCTAAAAGAGTACTTACCGTGCTATGGATTGCCACGTGAGATCTGGAGTGATAACGGAAGTCACTTCAATTTGAAAGTCATCGAATTGGTGTGCAAAGGCTTGCATATTAAGCAGAAGTTTCATGCAGCGAACCACCCCCAGTCAGCAGGTCTGGTTGAGAAGTACAATGGTACTCTCAAACTGAAGCTAGCAAAAATACAAGAAAGTACAGGGTTGCGATGGCCAGATGCATTACCTTTGGCTTTGTTATCTACCAGGGTGACCGCACACTCTAGGACAGGGTTGTCACCTTATGAAGTGGTCTTTGGCCACCCTGCTAATATCTGGCGTGTCCCAAGACCCAATCGCTTTTCCGAGATAGAGTATTCTCTATTTGTGGACTACTTGTATGGATTGACTAAAGATCTTCGTTTTCTTCATCAACAGATCCAGGAGACACTGCGACCAGTACCAGAGGGGCCCGGACATAAGTTGCAGCCTGGGGACTATGTTCTGGTAAAAAATTTCCAGAGGAAAAGCTGCCTGGAGCCTCGTTGGAAAGGGCCACTGTTGGTCCTTCTTGCCACTCGCACTGCGGTGAAGCTCGACGGCCGGAAGCACTGGGTGCATGCAACCCACTGCAAGAAGGTCCCTCTCCCACTCCCCTACGACAAGTGGGTGCTTGAAGGCATTGCTGACCAGGAAGAGGAGCAGGTGGCCCATTTTGGTCCCTTCTCTGATGCCCGGCTGAGGTGGGTGCAGACAGACGAGGAGAGTGATGCTGCCCTGCTCGAGGCAGCTCCCCCGCATATAAGGGCCACCCCAGTTTCTCCCGCTTCTGATATACAAGAGTCTGAGTCTCAGTCCCCATCTGATCCTGAGTATCATCCCCTTTTTGTTGACGAAACAGTGCCTGGAGTCACCAGGTATAATCTAAGCCCCCGGAAGAAGGACAGTGCACCGGAGGGATAGTCTAGCAATTAGGGAAGGACTTGAGATCAGGCTGTGGGTACTGTGTCTAAGGTGCCTGCGATAGAGTAGGGTGAGCTGAACAGGTGCACTGCCCTGGACATTGGACAGGATCGTTGAGGGTACTTGCCCTGGAGGGAGGGTGCCCTATCCTGAAAGAAGAAGGATTTGTTTCCAGCAAGGGTTGCGGTCGCGCAGCCCCATCGAGGGAGTGCTGCATAGCACAGTCGTTGATGAACAATAGGAGCCTACCGGCGAGGCTCTAGACGGATGCTGGGTGACTTGTGCCCCTCTGGTCGGTCGTGTTTTTGTGGCTCCAATTCCTAAGGCTTTTCTATGTACCCATTTGGCCGTGTAGTCATGAGGGAGGAACAGCCCCTAGTGTCCCCTCCATTAGAGCAGAATGGTCCTGGTTGGTCTAGCTGGTCTACCAGGAGTAAGATAGTAGTGGTGATCTTCCTTCTCATTGTAACAATCATACTGTTTGGGGTGGTGTGGTATTTAGAAGAACAACATCCAGTTCACACTCTGATAGGGACTACCCCGGTTCCACCCGAGCACCTGTTTGTCACATTGGCCCAGCATAAGGAAATACATTGGCAGACATATGTTGACAATGCCTTTGTGCAGATGCTTCATCAGGTCTATAATACGACTAATACAACGAATTGCTGGGTGTGTGGGTTACTTCCCTCTGTTATGCACAAGAATGATCTACTAGTGTCCTTACCCCTGTCGAACTTGGGTAGCTGTGAGGCGTGGTTCCAGTTGCTTTCCATGGTGTATATTCATTATCATGCTGACGCTATGATATGACGGAATCTGACTAAGAGACAGTTTTGGAATATATCATAGTACACCAGGGTTATACTCCGGGAACAGATGGAAAGGAGGGTACTTTACATCCCAATGCTTGCATGAATGTATATGACAATCACAAAAATGTCACATGGTTGCAAGACGAAATGTTGGATTTTCAGGGATTTAATGTATCTGAATACTTTCACTGTTTCCATGCACGAAATATCATTAGAGACACAGTTATGCCCGTGCCTGTGATTGATCCTGCAGATAGTTTCTGTGTCGAAGGCTTTGGGAATATTCTGGTGGGACAGAGCGGCTGTAATTACACATATCGATTAAACACTACTAGTAGTCCGCCTTTACTCATGCCTCCTAATGTATACTTTGTCTGTGGAGCACATGCTTATACATGGCTCCCTAGGGGATGGTCTGGCCGGTGTTATGTCTCTTTTCTTTTACCTCCTGTTTATATTGCGCCCTCCAATTATCACAAGGACCACAGACTGCAGCAGAGAAGAATATACTTGTCCCGGGCGAGGAGAGTTATTGACACAGCAGATATTGATCAGACAGATACCACTTTACAGCAATTCACAGATGCCATGAACGGTATGGTGCCCTTTTGGGGACCTATGTATAACAGTCTTAGCATTTGCCGCCTCACCAGGGTTGTAGAAGGGGTCATTAATACTACAGCAGGCATACTCACTAACATTACTGCTGAGCTCCAGGCTACCAGGCTCGTTGCTCTTCAAAATCGGATGGTTTTAGACGTCATCCTTGCAGATAGGGGCGGAGCTTGCCGCGTCATCGGCAGCAGCTGTTGTGTCTACATCCCAGACCACGCCCCTAATGTATATTCCGCTATCCAGAAGCTGCATAGGCTTGCATCTGATATCCATCAGGATAATGGTTCATGGTCCTTGACAGGGTGGTTCTGGGGTCTGATATCATCCTGGGGTTGGAAGATACTTCTTTTCCTAGTAGCTATCGCAGGAGTCATCTTCACGTGCTGTCTATGTATCAATTGCCTTCAAGCATGTTGCACCTATTGCGTGAGCAAGCTCACACCTACCCCTACTTTGCCAGGGCATGATAATAAAGTCTCTGCTATGATGATGCAAGACATACAAGATATGATGCTGATAGATGAGGGTATTTTTGAATACTAAAGTGATTTTGATACATGTGTGCTGCTTTGTTTTCATTTGCGATTTGAGTGACTACGCAATTTCTTTCCCCCCTGCCTAGAATTGTAAAGACCCTACCGGATAGCGTCAATAAAGCATTTAGCCTCCACTGCTAAAAGGAGGGTCTGTTAGGTTTGAAAACCCCATTCTCTTTATGCACTCATTCCATTTCGCATTAGGTTAGCAGTGTGCGGCTAAATTAGGCACCATTTGTATTCACGTTATGCAACACACTGAGTTATCCCTGCCATGTGCAAACTTCAGTTAGCAAGTGCGACTCCATTTCGTATTTCGTAATCCCAATTAGGCTGTGTCTGAACTAGGCCTCATTATTCGTATTGCTTGCTTCAGCAAAATACTGTATTTAGTTATTATTTTCTCTCCTGTTCAAGGTTGCTTTCCGACTTATTAATGAATAGGCCATTCTGCCCTTGCATACCTATCCGTATGTGTAGCTCTGCTCCCACGTTAGGAGATGCAGAGACCCAGCACGGCAACCTTAAAACTGTGAAAGTGTGTACCCATCTGGCAGGTGGTAGCCCATCCTTCTGTGCCTCCTTTGTTCATGTCCGGCCTAAGCCGGTAACTTTCCACTGTGGGCGTGGTTGGAGGTTCTTGGGAGGAATGGTTATGCGCTGCAGACAGTTGGGGGGTCAGTCCCTCGGCAGACATCTTAGGGTGCAGGTCAGATTGGACTCCTCTGCAGAGTATTGCTAATAAATATCTGTTTGTATTCTCTACTGTCTGACCGACTCTTCATTTTGGTAGAAGGCGAGTAGGTGGTTGTAGATAACCCAGGTGGCCCTTTTGGGTCACTTCCTTCGGTATCACCTCCCCCGAAGCAAGGAACTGACGCATCACCTTCCCTGCGACCCTTTTGTTTGTTTTGCGTGACGCATCTAAGGTACTTTGTGAGAAGAGTGTCGCATTTACAACTTGCATTGAACTGAACTATTTCTACCATTTGAAAGTCTTATTTTTAATACTGTATTGTGGATTTTTGCTGTTTGGTCTTGTTTAGAAAAAGAATACTTATTTTTCTAAACTGGTGTGGTGTCCCTTTGTAGTGTTTTCACTGTGTTACTGTATGTGTTCATAAATGCTTTACACACTGCCTCTGAGATTAGCCTGTCTGCTCTAGCCAAGCTACCAAGGGGGTGAGCAGGGGTTATATTAGGAGTGTATCCCCCTTACCCTGACTAGAAGCAAGGGCCCCTATTTGGACAAAGGTACCTACCTCTGCACAAAGACACATAGCACACAGAAATGCCCACTTCTAAAAGTGGCATTTCTAAAATAGTGATAATAAATCTGCGAACACCTTTACGCAGCATTTATTACCACTATTCCAACCATACCAAACTTGATCATGCTACTCCTCTCATTTCAGGAATTACCACTGAAACACCTATCAGGGAATCCCCAATGCATTCCCATGAGAGGGCAGCCTCACAGTAGTGAGAAACCAAAATGGCTGTTTGTCACTACCAGGACATGCCACACAGTTAAGGCACATGTCCTACCTTTTACCTACAGCACACCCTGCCCAAAGAGCTAGCTATGGCCTACCTTAGGGGTGACTGATATGTGGTAAATGGGGAGTCACATACGTGGCAACCACTTTATGTGCCACATCACAGCGGCAGTAAACTGCACGTGCAGGCCCTGCAATGGCAGAGGCCTGAGACAGGTATGAAAGGCTACTTTGGTGGGTGGCGCAAGCAGCGCTGCAAGCCCACCAGTAGCATTTAATTTACTGGCCCCGGGTATATGAGATACCACTTTACAGGGGACTGATGGGTAAATTAAATACGCCAAACAGGTGTAGACCAATCTTACCACGTTTACCATAGAGAGCACATGCACTTTAACACTTGACAGCAGTGATAAAGTGCCCAGAGACCTAAAACCACCAACACCAGGTCAGAAAAAATACCAGGAGGAAGGCAAAAAGTTCAGGCATGGCCCTGCAAAAAGGGCCAAGTCTAACACCATATATAACTGATCAGGTTCGCCTAGCTCCAATCCTGTTGTGGCACTCAAAATACAGAAGGGAATCATTGTATCTAACTCAAAATATTATTAGGGACTGTCTCTTGCTTGACAATGCTTATAAGATACGATGGATCTTTTACGTCCAACATACTCTTACCTCTTTAGGTCTACAACATCTTTTTGAGACCCCATCCACTTGTGGGTCAATATCTAAAAAATCAATTACGAATAAATTCCTATGTAAATTGGAGAGAGAAAGATATGTATTTAATAATAAAAAAAGAACCGTTCTAACTTACATGAATTTACCTGTTATTCCTGAGGGAACAGCCTCCTATCTGTCATTTGTAACAAATCCCCAACATCTTTTTGTACTGTTAAGGTTTAGATTAAATCTTATCCCTTGTATGCTGGGCTATCCGTTTGGCATCTACTAGCAGCAAGCTTTGCCTCCTTGCCAATGTGGTGGAGTCTCGTCTCAAAGCGATTTACATTTTATGTTTTTTTGTAAATACTATGCACTTTACTGGAATATTTTATAGTCCCAATCATGTGTAAATATAATTTTAGGCAATACAGATTAGCTCTATATTTCTTGCAAATGTTACAGGATTATTATACTTGTTATTCAGTAGCATCCTTTCTATGTCTAGCGTTAAGAGCAAGAAGGCTTATGATGTAGCTATAGGCAAGAGAGGTGCAGAAACAGGCAGGAAAGGTGCAAAAAGAGGGAACGGGGTGCAGAAAGAGGAAAGAGGGATACAGAAAGAGGCAAGAGAAGTGCAGAAAGAAGTAAAAGAGGTACAGAAAGAGGCAAGAGAACTGCAGAAAAAGGCAAGAGAGGTGCAGAAAGAAGAAGGAGAAGTGCATAAAGAAGCAACAGAGTTGCAGAAAGAGGCAATAGAGGTGCAGAAAGAGGCAAGAGAGATGCAGAAAGAAGTGTTGTGTAGTTCCTATAGTACTCATGCAGGACCTGCGCGTTTGGATAACATAAACTGTGGGCTTGGTGACTGACTGGCTCTGTGCACCCCCACCGTGTATGTTAGTCGGATTTGCATTAGCTAGCTCACAGTGCCACTAGAATCTCCTCTTATCGGGGAGAGATTAGTTTCTGGCAACCTTAGCTCATGACAACCCAAATTCCTCAGAATCATGGAAACAATGTACTACCTTTCGCTTAGTCACTCGTGCTTACTTATTCAGTTTGTCTCAGAGAGTTACACAGAATAAACAGTCTGGGCGTTTCAAAAAGTATTTATTGAACAGTTGTTATTCTAGTGTAAAATATATGTGCTGCGGCAACCAGCAGACAATAGCAGAGATATACTATGAGCAGTACGATAAAAGCAAAGGGATAGAACAGTTCTACCATATTGCAATAGTCATGAATACATACATGAATATAAAAGCATTATGAAAAGTACGTGTACTCCTACGATGCCTAACTAGATGTACCTGAGTGTACCTAGCATATGTGTTGGTCTAAAAGCCTAAGAGCCAAGAATCCTTCTAGGATTTAGTCGAAACCCCATACCTGAATAGAGACAGTGTGGGACCCCATCCTGGTCTCCAGTTGGACACCCCGCAAGGGCTGTGTTACACCGCTGTCAGCTGGAGCGACTGCATGCAGGAGCCTCAGCGTCTCTGGTCAGTGTGTCAGCATGGAAGTCTCGGTTCCCTCTATCTTACCGGGGTAAGATGTGGTGTATTTATACCCTGAAGACTCTAGTTGCTTCGTATGGTTTGTATTGGCCCTTGTTAGACGTGAGGAAGACGTCAGGGGTGAACTTTGTACATGCATATTATGCAGGTGGTGTATTCCTAGAGAGCCATGCATAATTGATGAGTACAGTGTGGGCCTGTGTTTGGGAAAAACCCTGCTGTATTCAAAACCACAGACTAGATAACGTTCAGCCCTCAGAGCTCGTTGTGTACTAGCGAGGACCAATGTAGGTGAAAGATCATGCCTATATAAGGAATCATGACTATAATAGGACATGTACAGTTATGACCGTAATAGGGCATATGCGGCTTTGACCATAATAGGGCAAGTACGAATATGACCGTATTAGGGCAAATATGAATACGTCCATTTTAGGGCATGTATGTACGGGTCTACATTAGGGCCTCTATACGGAACATAACAGAAGCAAATGAGGTGCAGAAAGAGGCAAGAGAGGTGCAGAAAGAAGAGATTGAGGTTCAGAAAGAGGCAAGTGAGGTGCAGAAAGAGGTAAGACAGGTACAGAAAGAGGCAAGATACGTGTAGAAAGAGGCAAGAGAAGTGCAGAAAGAGGCACTTGAGCTGTAGAAAGAGGCAAGAGAGGTACAGAAAGAGGCTCGAGAAGTGCAGAAAGAGGCAAGAGAAGTGTAGAAAGAGGCAAGAGAGGTGCAGAAGGAAGAGAGTAAGGTGCAGAAAGAGGCAAGTGAGGTGCAGAAAGAGGCAAGAGTAGTGCAGAAAGAACCGACAGAGGTGCAAAAAGAGGCAAGAGAGTGCAGAAAAAGGTAGGAGAGGTGCACAAAGAGGCAAGAGAGGTACAGAAAGAGGCAGGTGGGGTGCAGAAAGAAGGAAGAGAAGTGCAGAAAGAAGCAACAGAGGTGCATAAAGAAGCAAGAGCAGTGCAGAAAGAACCAACAGATGTGCAAAAAGAGGCAAGAGAGGTACAGAAAGAGGCAGGAGGGGTGCAGAAAGAAGGAAGAGAAGTGCATAAAGAGGCAAGAGAATTGCTGAAAGAAGCAACAGAGGTTTTAGAAAGAAGCAAGAGAAGTGCAGAAAGAGGCAAGTGAGGTGCAGAAGGAAGCAAGAGCAGTGCAGAAAGTATCAACAGAGGTGCAAAAAGAGGCAAGAGGGGTGCAGAAAAAGGTGGGAGAGGTGCACAAAGAGGCAAGAGAGGAACAGAAAGAGGCAGGAGGGGTGCAGAAAGAAAGAAGAGAAGTGCAGAAACAAGCAACAGAGGTGCTGAAAGAGGCGTGAAGGGTGCAGAAAGAGGGAACATGGGTGCAGAAAGAGGCAAGAGGGATACAGAAATTTGCAAAAGAGGTGCAGAAAGAAGCAAGAGCAGTGCAGAAAGAACCAACAGAGGTACAGAAAAAGGCAAGAGGGGTACAGAAAGAGGCAAGAGAAGTGCAGAAAGAAGCAAAAGAGGTGCAAAAAGAGGCAAGAGAACTGCAGAAAAAGGTAAGAAAGGTGCAGAAAGAGGAAGGAGAGGTGCACAAAGATGCAAGAGGGGTACAGAAAGAGGCAAGAGGGTTGCAGAAGGAAGCAAGAGAAGTGCAGAAAGAAGCAACCGAAGTGCAGAAAGAGACAAGAGAGGTGCAGAAAGAGGCAGAAAATGTGCAGAAAGAGGGAACAGGGGTGCAGAAAGAGGCAAGAGGGATACAGAAATTTGCAAAAGAGGTGCAGAAAGAAGCAAGAGCAGTGCAGAAAGAACCAACAGAGGTACAGAAAGAGGCAAGAGGGGTGCAGAAAGAGGTAGGAGAGGTGCACACAGAGGCAAGAGGGGTACAGAAAGAGGCAGGAGGGGTGCAGAAAGAAGGACGAAAAGTGCAGAAAAAAGCAACAGAGGTGCTGAAAGAGGCGCAAAGGGTGCAGAAAGATCAAGAGAAGTGCAGAAAGAAGCAACAAAGGTACAGAAAGAGGCAAGAGAGATGTAGAAACAGGCAGGAAAGGTGCAGAAAGAGGGAACAGGGGTGCAGAAAGAGGCAAGAGGGATACCGAAATGTACAAAAGAGGTGCAGAAAGAAGCAAGAGCAGTGCAGAAAGAACCAACAGAGGTGCAGAAAGAGGCAAGAGGGGTGTAGAAAGAGGTAGGAGAGGTGCAGAAAGAGGCAAGAGGGGTAGAGAAAGAAGGAAGAGAAGTGCAGAAAGAAGCAACAGAGGTGCTGAAAGAGACAAGAAGGGTGCAGAAAGAGGCAAGAGAAGTGCATAAAGAAGCAACAGAGCTGCAGAAAGAGTCAATAGAGGTGCAGAAAGAGGCAAGAGTGATGCAGAAAGTGGCAAGTGAGGTGCAGAAAGCGGCAAGAGAGATATAGAAAGAGGCAAGATAAGTGTAGAAAGAGGCAAGGGAAGTGCAGAAAGAGGCACTTGAGCTGCAGAAAGAGGCAAGAGAGGTACAGAAAGATGCTCGAGAAGTGCAGAAAGAGGCAAGAGAAGTGCAGAAGGAGGCAAGAGAGGTGCAGAAAGAAGAGAGTGAGGTGAAGAAACAGGCAAGTGAAGTGCAGACAGAAGACAGTGAGGTACAGAAAGAGAGAGAAAGGTGCAGAAAGAGGCAAGGGAAGTGCAGAAACAGGCAAGAGAAATGCACAAAGAGGCAAGAGAGGAGCAGAAAGAGGCAAGAAAGGTGCAGAAAGAGAAAAGAGGGGTGCAAAAAGAGGCAAGAGATCTGCAGGAAAAAAGCAACAGAGGTGCTGAAAGAGGCAAGTGAGGTGCAGAAAGAGGCAAGAGATCTGCAGAAAAAAGCAACAGAGGTGCTGAAAGAGGCAAGTGAGGTGCAGAAAGGGGCAAGTGAAGTGCAGACAGAAGACAGTGAGGTGCAGAAAGAGAGAGAAAGGTGCAGAAAGAAGCAAGAGAAATGCAGAAAGAGGCAAGAGAGGCAAAGAAAGAAGAGAGGTTTGTGCACCATTAGTACCAATTTAACACCCACATTTAGCAATAAGTAACACATGACCATTCCAGCTTTGCAACGGGCCTTCCACCACGCTGTAACACGTGACGCTGCATTTTTGGGAACATTTGAGCCAGAAACAAGACTTTTTTTGTTCAAATCTGCAGATTAGGCACCAGATGATGGAATATTTGGCAAATGCGGAAAATGTTTAATTATGTGAAAATTGGTGCAGCCGAACAGTCACATAATTCCAGTGGCCCTGCTCATACCTCCGACTAGGTCCAAAAGTGCTCCTCAGTAGTTCCTTCTTTTTTTGTGTCTCATTGAGTTTATAGTTTAGCTTCTATGGAAACGAGGAAGACTAAACCAGTGGTTACCACTCCACAACACAGACTACAATACCACATAATTACTCTCCAAAACACATAATCCCACATCACACAAAATTCCTATGCACTAAATACCACATACTTTCTATCCACATAATTTTACCACACAACATACCACATAATTCCACTTCACACAACGTACATCCACTCCACTCCAAAAAACATTAGTAAAAAACTTTTACATTTACAACACCAATAGCTCTAACTCTCTCAAATGCGAGACCTATTACGTTACAAATGCTTCTTTAACTGGTAGTCACGTTTGCAGAGTGGTGAAGAAAGGGGGCTGGGCCTCAGACCAGCGCTCAGGAATTCTGCTGCGTAGGACTTACAGGAGATACCAGGAGGGCTTCTTGGCCCCCAAAGTCCCTCAGGAGTAAAGTGGACTTCATCCCCCAACCACTACTGTGCCCGGAGGAGCGTTTGCAGAGTGGTGGAGAAAAGGGGGCGTGGCCTCTGAAGACCTCTTAGCAATCCCACTGTGTGGGACTTAGTGGAGGTAATAGGAGAGGTAGTTGGCCCCCAAGGACAACCTTGGGGGCCAATTACCCCTCCTATTACCTCCAGTAAGTCCCACACAGCGGTATTGCTAAGTTGTCATAGCAGGCCACGCCCCCTTTCCCCACCACTCTGCAAACGCACTCCCTGGTGCGCTCTTCGATGGGGATTAAAGTCCCTTTCACTGCTGGGGGTCCTTAGGGGCCAACTAGCCTACCTGATACCTCCAGTATGCCCCAAATAGTGGGATTGCTGATAGGTGGACACAGGCCATGCCTCCTTTGTCCATCACTCTGCAAACGCACCTCCTGGTGCGTTCTAAGTTGGGGGATTAAGTCCCCTTCATTCCTGAGGGTCCCTGGGTGCCAGCTAGCCCACCAGGTACCTCCAGTAAGCCCCACACAGCTGGATTGCTGAGAGTGGTCCGAGGCCATGCCCCCTTTTTACACCACTCTGTAAACGCACCTCCTGGCGCACTGCTGCTCGGGGGATGAAGTCCACTTGTGTCCTGAGGTCCTCAGGACACAAGAGGACCTCATCGCCCCACCAGCAGTGCACCAAGAGGTGCGTTTGCAGAGTGGTGTAAATAGGGGCATGGCCTCGGACCACCTCTCAGCAATCCCACTGTGTGGGGCTTACTGGAGGTACCTGGTGGGCTAGTTGGCCCCCAGGGACCCTCAGGAATCAAGGGGACTTAATCCTCCAACCCAGAACGCGCCAGGGGGCATGTTTGCAGAGTGGTGCAGGGAGGGGGCGGGGCCTCCGTTGAGATGCCGGCTTTTCTTTTTGCATTCCTAGAAGGGGGCTGTGTGGCCCCCCTTCTTTTAGTATTTTTGGGGGGGACATGGCCTCGTTTATTTTATATTTTTTAAATAATTTGTAGGGAAGGGAAGTCGTGTGGCCCCTCTTCCCTAGGCCATTTTTGGCCTTGGGGACCCCATCTCCCGGGGCTTGGCCATTTATTTTTTATTATTTAATTTTGGAAGGGGGACCGCATGGCCCCCCCTTCCGTGGGCCTTTCTTTCCCCGGTGACCCCATCCCCCAGGGGGGGCCATGTGGCCCGCCTCCTGAGGCCAATTTTGGCCCCTGGGACCCCATCCCCCGGGCCCAGCCTTATCTTTTTTTTTTATTACAAAAGCCTCCTCTGGGCCACTTCTGGCCCCGGGGACCCCATCCCCCAAGGCGGGCTCTAAAGTTGGGGACCATGGGGGGAGCCCCAATGCCCCCATGGTCCCAGCTGGCTCCCTGCTTTCTGTGGGAGCCGGCATTGCTTATGGGCAAGGGGAGCTGCTAACATACAGCTCCCCTTGCACAAAAGCAATTCTGCTTCGCTTTATGGAAGCGAGAGCAGGTTTCCTGCTCTCACTTCCATGAAGCGAATCAGAGTATGCTATGGCAGGGCGGGAGCCGTGCTCCCACCCTGCCATAGCAAACAGCAATGTCCCGGGGGTGGTCACCCCGGGACATCGCAGGAGCCGGCCCTGGGGGGTGGTGGTCCCCAGGGCCATCGAGGGCTCCAGGAGGGGGGCCACGCGGCCCCCCTCCCTACATTTGCACAGCCCCAGGCAGGTGGTGGTCGCCGGGGGTCCGCAACAGACCACTGTGTTTCAATAAACAGTACCCCAGGGAGGTGGTGGTCCCCGGGGCAGTGTGGGGGGGCTCGAGCCCCCCACACTTTGTTTTTACAAGTAGCCCTGGGGAGATGGTGGTCCCTGGGGTTTGGGGGGCCCGCAAGGCCCTTGCCCAAAATTAATGATAGCCCGGGGAGGTGGCAGTCCCCGGGGCTTGGGGGGAAGGAGCCCCCCACACCTTTTAAATAAAAAGCCCCAGAAAGGTGGTGGCCCCAGGGCTTGGGGGGGCCTGCGAGGCCCCCCCGGCTTAAAATAGCAATGCTTCGGGGACGTGGCGGTCCCTGGGGCAGTGTGGGGGAGAAGGAGCACCCCCACGCATTTTAAATAAAAAGCCCCAGGGACCTGGCCCACCCAGGGACTTATAGAAAATGAAGTGCGGGAGCCCGCGCTTCGTTTTTTTTTTTTTTTTCACCGGATTCGCACACCCAGCATAAATTCGTCTTTTTTTTTTTTTATGTTTTTTTGGGCCCTAGGGGTCTTTGTGGGACCCCCTGAGCAGGCCTAGGGGGTCAGGGTGTTTCTACCCTGCTTCCTTTTCTTGTTTTTTTTCTTGTTTTTTAACTATTTTCTTGTGACTCAGTTACCGAGTCACAAGATGGCTGCCAACACATTCTGGTTTGGAGTGTTGGCAGCTAATCAGAATTAAGCTCGTGCTCGGGAGGATTTGCGGCTCCTCCTCAGTGTTCAGATATTAATATTATTCTTTTTTGAATTTCTCAGGAACTACTGAACGGATTTACACCATTCAATCAATAGGTTGCTATCTGAACCAAGACCTACCTTTTTGCCAAATTTGGTGTAATTCCGTTCAGCAGTTCGGGCTGTAGCCTGTTCCAAAAATTCCTATGGAAAATAACATGGGGAAAACTTTTGCCAATATCTTTGGCGCCGTTTGACGAATCTTTGCAAAATTTTCAAAACTAATGGGGCGCTCTGGTCAGCTCCTGTCTTGAAAGTTTCGGGGTGATTCGTGAAGCGGGGGCCGAGAAAAAAGGGGGGTCCCAAAACGTGTTTTCTCCAAGTTAACTTCCATAGGAAACTTTAGACACGGCTACAGCCCAAACTGCTGAACGGAATTACACCAAATTTGGCAAAACAGTAGCCTTTGGTCCAAAAGGATTCTTCTTGTTAAATGGTGTAAATCCATTCATAGTTCGTGAGAAATTCATATTTAAAAAAAATATTAGTATCTGATGAGCCCGGTGGATCCGCGAACTCTTCCGAGCACGAGGTTGACTCTGATTGGCTGCCAACACTTCAAACCAGAACATGTTGGCAACCATCTTGTGATTCGGTTGAACCAAGTCACAAGCAAAAATGTAAAAAAACATTAAATAACAAGAAAAGGGGGCAGGGTAGAAACACCCTGACCCTCTAGGCCTGGTCCACCACCTCCCTGGGGCTTTTTATCAAAAATGCATGGGGGAGGCTCCTGTCCCCCCACGGTGCCCTGGGGACCGCCAGCTCCCCGGGGCATTCCTTCATTATGGGTGGGGGCTTAAATTTTTAAAAAGAAGTGTGGTGGGTGGCTTCTGTCCCCCCCACACTGCCCCAGGGACCACCACCTCCCCGGGGGAAACATAAATTAAGGGGGGGTCCGTTGCAGACCCCCAGCCCCGGGGACCACCACCACCCCAGGGCTTTAAACTTGATGGGAGATTGGCCATGCGGACCTCCTTCAGGAGCTGTTCTTGGCCCTGGGGGCATCCACCCCCCAGGGTCAGTTCTAGCAATGTCCCGGGGTGCCCACCCCCAGGACATTGCAGTTTGCTATGGTAGGGCGGGAGCAGTGCTCCTGCCATGCCATATCAAACTTCTGCTTCGCTTTATGGAAGCGAGAGCAGGAAAACTGCTCTCGCTTCCATGAAACAAAGCAGATTTGCTTTTGGGCAAAGGGAGCTGCATGTCAGCAGCTCCCTTTGCCCAAAAGCAATGGCGGCTCACGCAGGAGGCGGGGAGCCACTGGGACCACGGGGGCATTGGGGCTTCCTCCACGGTCTCCACTAAGAGGCCAAGCCCCAGGGAATGGGGTCCCCGGGAACCAAAGTGGCTGGGGTAGGGTGCGCTCTGGTCCCCCTATTCTTTTTTTTTTTTTAAGAATTGGGCAAGCCCTGGGGGAAGGGGTCCCCGGGGCCCAAAATGGCTCAGGAAGAAGGGGGCCTTCTCCTTTTTTTTTTTTTTTTTTTAAATGGCGGGCCCCGGGGGTGGGGTCCCCGGGGCTGATATTGGGCAATGTAACTAGGAGGTATTTGGGTGATAGGAGTGGTGACCCCTTGGCGGCTCTCAGTGCGGACCCCATATAACATCGCGGAGGATTTGCGGATCCACCTTAAATAAATTATTTAATAGTATATAATTCAGAAGGTAGTATTGCATTTATGTCGTTTTTTTATAGAGCTAGTGAGATTGAAGTTAACAATCACATCACATTTGAAAGAGTTAGACACATTGTAAAAAAATGAAAGTTAAAAGTTAAATTTCAAAAGTGTATTGTGTTGTAATACATTGAATTTGTGCTTTTTCTTTTTTGAAGTCGCGACGGGTTCGCGAATCCGGAAAATATTAAAAAAGAGTATGTATGTTAAAAAATACATAAGTTTCACTGTTGGATTATAGGTTGGCTCTAAAAAGAGCTGTTGTTCTTATTATGACTCTGTTTGAGCTACATGTAAGTGCAGATGCACAGCTTGAGGTTGTTGAGAAAAACTCTGTTTCCTTCATCTGTGAAATTAACTCCATCACTTCTGTAGATGTCATGCATATCAAAACGTAGATTGTTGTTATAGATGGAACCCATCCTATGATCTCTGAGGTAAGTAGAAACAGCTTTATTGACATTCTTCCTAGCTTCCTCAATCTGTGGACAGAATTGATTTGACCACTTCCATTTTTGTCTTTGGCATATATTAGAATATACAAAGACAGTTTGAGGCAAAAGCAACATCAGTTGTGCAAAGGTATCCTTCATTAGCATTTCCAGCCCAACCCCAGTCAATGTGCCTAGGTCATTGCCACCACAGTGCACAATCATGGGGTCAGGGGGTTGGAGATGCAAAAAGGTTTTAACCAAAGGCATCAATTGGTGCCACTTTAGTCCTCTCTATGCCAACCATTTAATATCCACATTTTCCAAACCTAGGTCTTTGTCAATACCTCTGTGTTCAGCATACCTTTTGCACCAGAAAACATAGCTGTGCCCTAAAATCCATACCGTAAGCATCTTGAAGGGATGTCTGGAAGGAATGAAAAGATGTCTGTTGCTCAAGTAGTCAGTTGGTAGAATGAGAGGTATCTAAAATGGTGGAGAAGATGCTGTTTTTGAAAAAGCCGATAGGTGATTGGCTGTTTATTAACATTGTGCACTCAAAAATAGGATGCATGTTATTTTGCTCAAGAAGCATGTTTCTGATCGGTTATAGAAAAATGTTTGAAAGTTAGGGTAGATAGGATAAGCTAATGTTTTGCAAAAGTCAACCACACCTGCTATTTGCTTTAGTAAGCTAGTGTGCTGAACTTGAAAATATGGTGATCTTGCGACCTTCTGGTAGAGTTTAATGTTGCAAAAAGTGTTACTATGGAAATTAGGATTAAGCAGAATGGTGGAAGGGTTGAATCTTAACTGTGGTTTTATAATATGAAATGCTAACTTCTATATAAGTGATATGCTGCTACAGTAATTTTCCCAAATACGTACTATGTTTAGAAGTGGTGTGATGTTAAAAAAATAATACTAGTATTATTTGAAATAGGTTTTTGAACTCCCGTAAGGTTTCGTGGCTCCATCGGGACGCTACCCTCCAGCACCGTAACATTTAGAAAGGGTTAATATGTCTAACCAATAGAAATGTGTTTCACAATTTGAAATAATGTAGGAAGCAATTTGATTTGCTAGTTACATTTATTTGTGTGGAAAAAAGAGGGAAAGTTTGCCATTACTGGTATTACCTTGTTGAGAGTGCTGCATTACATTTATTGTGTGAGAAAGAAAATCTTTCATGAGTTTCTGATATTTCGTATTCTGCAATACTATTATAGAGGTGAGTTACACATATGTAAGGTGTGTTATGTATTATGTAGTAGTGCTTCACTCTTTGTAGTGATATTTTTAGATTTGAAAAGCATTATTTTCAAAGTTTTGAAATTATTAGAGAAGTGTGATGTTTGAAATATATTACGAAATGTACAGATTTGTATTGCAGTTTGTTTTATTGTACTGAAATGATGATTGAAATAGTTTGTGCATAGTAATATGTGTACATTGGTAGATGGATTAGTGATTATGGTAGTTTCTATCAGTTTGTGGAAAGCTACTACACTGAGTAGTCGCTGAATAGTGAAGCTGCAAGAGAAAAGTGAGGTTTAAGACATGCTGGCAGAGCGATTAGTGATTAGGCTACTTTGTATGAGTCTGTGGAAAGGTACACTTCAAGTACGCCATATAAATGTAGGTATCTGCTTCAAATTGGAAGTTCAGTCTGTCAAGTTGAAAGAATTGCATGGAGTTGTGACTGAGGTATGTCTGTACTTACACATTATTACATATTGAGCAATTAGAACAGGTACCTTTTTCCGTAGCAGAGACTGATTCAGCTGTGAGATTAATAACTGGGGTTATTTCACTGCCCATCTCACTTTTTCAGTTCACGCCCTGCTTGAAACACTACGCAATTGGTAGATATGAACCCCTTGGCAATAATTATATTCACGAATTATGGTTGCTAACGTTCACCTATAGATCTCAGCGCGCGGAAAGGGAAGTTTTTCTTACAGGGGAGGACTGCGATTGTACAGTAGGACATTCCCTAGTATGCAAACAAGTTAAGTTGCATGGGGCTTGTAACATTTCGGCTCCTAATCTGGCTTGTTTTTTAAAAGGTATTCCGGTCTCAGCTATTATTTCCGCGCTTACTTTGCTTTGTATTGGCAGTTATCTTATTTTGAATAACCACGACTGCTGTGGCTTATGGGCTGGTGTTCCGTATATAGTAACTGTTTGTCAACGAGTTACATGTTGCAGCAACGTCCTGTTTCCGCCCCCACATGGGATTGTAGATAGTTCCATTTGGCCTTCAATTCCAACTTTGAAAACAGATTTCAACAATCTAGGCAGACTCAAAGCGCTATTGTTTCAACAAGAAGTCACTCTCAGATCGGATCGAGAGACCTTAGAATTGCAGGTGGGAAGAACTGCAAGTGAGATACACTGACTGCTAAACACGAATCTCCCACTCCATTTTTGACAATTAATACATCAAATATTTATTGCGTCTAATACGGAAGGCCTCGCTCACTTTTTTAAACTTGTGGGATTTGGCCTTGTTTCTTCCTTTGAGACTATTTTTGGAGTAATACCAGCCTTTATTCATTCTATTTTTTCCAACGCTTTTGGAGGGTTTCCCCGGTTGCTCCTGTTGATTTGCGGCGTGCTGGTTCTTAAACTGTTGCTTCGCAATGGCTGCTCGATTTGTGGAACTGCCAGGCCCGGTCCAGTTGCAGCTGTACCGTGATCGGATGTGGCAGCTTTTTGGTTCTATGCCGGTGACGTCCTTTGTCATGGACTATTGGCTGACCTTCCACTATGCCTACTTCACCTGTGTGCAACCTGTGTTCCACTGCCTCCGGTGCCCCTTTCAACGGGCCCTGGATGTCTGCCTCTCCAATACCACACAAGCCACCGTGGATTACGATCTGCTAATGGGTCCCTTAAAGGCCCATGACCAGGAATGTGCCATGGGTAGGCGCCTGTGGTGCGATCCTTTGCTTGGACCAACGGCAGACTTGAGTACCTGCGCCCATGCGCAGCGCCTCATTACTCAGAGTTTCATCAACGTTGACGCAGGTTGTCCTGAAGTGCTCCTAAGAGCCTCTGGATATGAGGAGATTGTGATCGTTTGATCTCATCAACTGGATGGCAAACGTTTTTGCAATGGAAGGGACAGACAACATTCTGGAGTTCATGGCATTCCGCTTTTCCCGCAACGTTTTGGTAACTGACGACGACATGTAAATGGATGGGTTTTTGAGCGGCCAATAGGCAAAATGTTGTCTTTCCAAACAATGACAAAAAAATGTGGGCCTTTTTGCCAATCTCAATTGGACTCCAACTAAGACACCTTGCCTCAGATTATCTCTGATTTCTGATTCCACATATGGCTCATGTGTCACGTGGCCTATAGAGACATTGTCGTTTTTCACTAAGTTAGCATGGGCACTTCGCAGCTTGCCTGCTGCTTTTGCACACGTTACTACACATCTTTATTTTTTTGCAATATTTCAATGACTGCTTTCAAATGGGAACTCATCGCTGTGTTCACTCTCTGCAAGTTCCTGGGATTTTCCCTAAACATTATGTGCAAGGTCGAACAACAATGCCCATTGTTATTTTGTTCTGGCCAGACCTTAGCCCTCAGAGAAAACATATTGATGCAGCTGTTATCTGGACAGCGTACTTGGGTTTTTTAGTAGGGTACATGAAGAGGTGAGACACTTGCAGAGGGACATTTCCAGGGAGAAGATCTATGACGTAGATTTACCATGTATCGGCTAAGGTATGGGGTCTGGTGACAAAGCCCAGAGATCTCGTATTATATAATAATAGTTCTTCTTAGCAAGGGGAGGGAGGTTAGGCACCATAGTGTTTTTCTCCATTGTCTTTTTATGATGAGATCTCCCTTCATGATGAATGGACTCGCTGCTATGCTGACTATATTTGTATTATGCATTTTCCTGCTTATTTTGGCACGTATACTGCATGTTAGGGCACATTAGTTAATATAAATATTTTAAGCTGTTTCGTGCCACTGTCAGATCTTATTGTGGACAAGTAGAACAGTGTGAGCGAAAGGGTGTGCCTTGTTACCGCGATTCCTGAGAGATCTGGGAGTGTTGTGTTCTGGGGTGTCTAATGATTTGTTTCTCTGGGAATTGTGTTGGAGAGCAAGTGAGACACTATAGCTAGTCGGTCCTGGGTTCGTGGGTACTAAGGTGGTAAGAAGACCCAGTCCGTATACACCAAGATCCCATACTCCTGCGCATAGTTCTGTATTTGTGCAGAATCCCTGAAACAATGCTAGACCTGTAAAACACAGGTATACATCTATTTGTATGTTTCTTTTATATATGATGGCACTAGCAAAAGGCACAGACACATGTCTGCATGGTTTCAGGAATATTGTGAGAGTTACAACAGAGGCATGCTAAGGGTTGCTGCTTTATATTTGGTTAGGCCCAACACTCTGAGTAGTCGCTGAATAGTGAAGCTGCAAGATAAAAGTGAGGTTTAAGACATGCTGACAGAGCGATTAGTGATTAGGCTACTTTGTATGAGTCTGTGGAAAGGTGCACTTCAAGTTCGCTATATAAATTTACGTATCTGCTTGAAATGGGAAGCGCAGTCTGTCAAGTTGAAAGAATTGCATGGAGTTGGGACTTAGGTATGTCTGTACTTGTACATGTATTTTCACACGTGTTATGCTCCTGAAGATGCTAGACCTATGAAACACAGGTATACATCTATTTGTATGTTTCTTTTATGTTTGATGCCACTAGCAAAAGGCACAGACACATGCCTGCATGCTTTCGGGAACATGGTGAGACCAGTGGTCGAAGTGGGTGGGATCGGCAGGGCAGGGTGTGCCCCTACTTCTTTAAATCAATATATTCCGTTCCCCTACTTTTTAAATTTAAACATGCATCCCAGGACGGCAGAAATAGTGGAGGCCTATAGATAAGGCTCAGCATTTTTGGCCGTTCGGGGACGGGCGGGGTGGGCAGAGAAGGAAAAGGACTTTTCCTTCTTGCCTAGAGAAGACAAGTACAGTGTCCACTTCTGCCCTACCTCTGGCAGCTGCTCCCTCCCTCGCTTTCTTCCTCTTATTAACTCTCTTTCTGTCTAGCTCCTCCTCACTGAAAACCGTGACTTCAAGAAATGGTTCTGACCCTCTCTTCCCTCCTTCCGTTTTCGCTCACCTGTGAAATGGGTTAAAAAAAAAAACCACTTTTGCTGGAAATGTCATCTTTTTTTACATTTTCCTATTCCAAATTGCAGCCTTGGGAATAAATGGTCCAAAATATGAAAATTAAATAAATAACGAAATAAAGCAAGGCAGAGTGGCTGCAAAAGTGGCCAGAATGATTTTATTCACACCCAAACACATTAGCGTCACTTTACAGAGTTTACCAGTGAAGCGCTACTTTTGTTTTCTTGTCTTTCTTTGAAAAGCATTGTTTGCCCCCGGTGGGGAAGCACACAAATCCTTGAGGTACTGCAATACCTGATTGTTAGGTGAACTGGAAAACAAAATGTGCACCGCGGCTCTGTGTTCATGGATGTGGCTTTTTTAAACCACACTTCTTAGATTTTGTAAGAATATAAGCAATGGACATTGAAATGGGTCCCTTCCGGGCCCTGTAGTCATGTCCTTAACTTTGCAGGCAAAAGCACTCACTGATTTCTGAATAGTGAGTGTAAAAGTGTTAAGGTAACCATGTAGTTCTTGCTTACATTTCACATGCTTTACTTAATATTGCATTCCCTATGAGGGTTCTGTTTTTCCAGGATGTTGTTACTTTTTTTTATGCAGCATATTGCTCCTGTCTAGTGCATAATTTGAATTGAGGCGCATCCAGGTGTTTATACCGTGGCACTATTGGGTTGTAGTTGAAGGCAGTGCGAGTTTCTCTTAGTTGGGGAGTATGGTGTTCAGTGGGGGAGAGGATGTGGCACCATGATCAGAGCTGGCGAATTTGGAACTGGGGAACCAGGTTCAGCCTTCATTTTTTTTATTTTTTATTTATTTAAAAGCAGAGCACAACAGTGCTGTTTTTATTCGTTATTGGCATATGACCTGATTTTGTTTTGTAAACGAATTTTATTCAGTTATCAATTAGTGCATAGCAAACAAACACATACATAGTGCATGAGGATTCAGGCATGCACGGTAGATAAGCATCACTTAGTCCATGGGATCATGAGTAAAGAGTGTCCATTGTCAATCGCAAGTTAACAGCGGGTGTGACCCATAACTCAAGTGTTCTTGGTATATGTTACACAGTGGAGTGAGCTCACAAGGACAGTCAGCGCATCCCTCCATTCGAGGCACTCTGGCCCCTTAATTCAGCCCGGTGGTATTGTGCATCATCACTATGGACAAAAGCAAAAGATCAGAAAACAAACCCCCCCCACCCCCTCCCCCCTCCCTCCCTGACAAAACTCCCCCCACCCCCACCCTCTCAGGCATGTCGCTCTATCCTCTGCGTTCCAGCAAAAGTGTGACTAGACAGTAAAATCGTTAGTACAGTAAGTCTAAGGAAGCAATCCAAGAAAGGGGAGCCACCACATTCCGACCTTCTGTGGGCTCTCAGGTCCTATGTTAGTGTGGGGACACCCGACCAGTCATCCCAGCAGCGTCACTCACTCAGGGGGAGGCACATCATCCTCCAGGGGGCACTTAAGCAGTTCTACCAGCGCTATCCACGCTCTCGCTGCTTCCAGCATCTTATCGTTGTCTCGTCTCTGGGCCATTTGTAACCTCAAGATCCCGTCATAGTCTGCCCATTTAATGAACTCCCTCCACCACCTTGGGGCACTAGGGGCACCCCTCCCCTTCCAATGGCTGGTAATTTCCCGCTTGGCCAACACAAGACTGTTAGACCTGGCACCATTGGCGTGGGTCTCCCTTCCATTTTTTGCTGTTGCCTCTTATGTTTTTGCTGGTTTTAGATGCTTTTGGGCACTGTGCCACTGCTGTTCAGTGCCACTGCTGTTCAGTGCCACAGTGCAAGTGCTCCCTATGGTAAATTGATGTATGGATTAGTGACTCCATGATTGGCTTGTTTGGCTTACTGTCAGACCCTAGTACAGTGCACTGCGTGTGCCCAGGGCTTGTAAATCAAATGCTGCTGGTGGGCTTGCAGCACTGGTTGTGCCAGTCACCGGAGCAGCTTGTAAAGTGTGTCTCAGGCCTGCCATTGCAGAGCCTGTGGGCAGTCTGGTACTGCCATGTTGACTGGGCAAGTGTACCCACTTGCCAGTCCCTAAACCTTCCCTTTTATACATATTAGTCACCCCTAAGGTAGGCCCAAGGGCAGGGTGCATTGTAGGTAAAAGGTAGGACATGCCCTGATGTGTGTGGCATGTCCTAATAGTGAATTACAGCCATTTTCATTTTTCACTATTGCAAGGCTACCTGTTCCCCATAGGCCAGAATGGGCAGTTAGATTATTACATCTTATAATCCTAACTGACTCAGGGAACCAGGTAGAAATTCGAGTTTAGTATGCCTGAACTCAGAATGATAAAATACATCTTTTAGGGAAGTTGGTTTTAACATTCTGTGTTTGAAAATACCACTTTTAGAAAGTAGGTATTTTCTTGCCTAACTATCCAAGCCTGCCTCTTCTAGGTTGTGTATTCCTTGTCTGGAGTTTGAGTGACAGGGGCTGGGGGCTTCCAGGAGACAGGGTGAGTCAGCACAGGGCTGAATAGAGAGATCTGCATGCAGATAGGAGGGAGGAGTTGCACCTGGGACCTGAATAGGGCTGTGCCTTTCCTCCACAATGCTGGCTCCACCTCCTGTGGTGTGTCTGATGTCCCTGGCCTACACTGTGAAAGGAAAGAAGGAGTCTTGTCAATAAAGTGCTCCAGGACTGAGCAGAACTGGTTTTGGACTAGGCAAAGGCCTCTCTGCCTTCAGAGAACAAAGAGAAAAGTAGTATAAATATTGGGACCCAGACCCAAGAACTTTAGATCACTTCTGGGGATCAAGACGAACCTTTGCTGAGGAGAAGAACCAGGAAGCTGAAGGAGGAGACTACCCCTGTGCTGTGTGTTTGGGGGTTGGCCTGCAGTGGTTGCTTCATTGCCAAAGAAAGGAGAAATGGACTGAGTGTGCTTTTATCAACTTGAAGAAGAATCTCCAAGGGCTTGAACTAGAGCTTGCCTCCTGCCTGAAGTCTCAGGGATACAAGACTTCCCCAACCAGCTCCCCCCTGAATTCCCTTGCTGGGAATTGAAGTGCCGGCTGTTGTGCTGGGCCTTCTGAGAGACTGCGTGTTGCTGGGAGCTGGAAGCGCGACGCAACGACGAGAAGCGTGTCGCCGCCGCAGCCACTGTCATCGCATTGCCGAGGAAGCGAGACGCCGCTGCCGCTGTCATCATCGCATCGCCGAAGCGCGGCGCATCGCCGGAGAAGCAGGACGCTGCCACAGAGGACATCGTTGCATCACCGGAGAAGCGCGTCGCAGGGCCTGTCGCAGCTCCATAGATCATCGAGTCGCCGCACGGCCGTCGGGCGTGCACGCATCGCACCAAAGTTGTCGCATCGCAACCAAGACGCCATTTTGTCGCATCACACCGGAGAAGAGTATCGCATCGAGGTGCCATCTTGTCGCATCGCACCGGAGAGCAGTAAGAAACCGACGCATCAACTCCCCACACAGTAAGAAAGCGAGCATCAACTCCCCTGCGCAGCAGTAAGGAACCGACGCATCCACTCCCCTGAGTGTAAGGAACCAACGCATCACCTTCCCTGCGACCCTTTTGTTTTCTTTGCGTTACGCATTCAAGGTACATTGAGAGTAAAGTGTCGCATCTACAACTTGAGAGAACTGAACTATTTTATAACCTTCTAAAGTCTATTTTTGAGTACAGTATTGTGGATTTTTGTCGTTTGGTCTTGTGTTAAGTCTATATAAAAATACTTATTTTTATAAATACAACCTGTGTGGTGTCCATCTGTAGTGTTGTCACTGTATTACTGTATGTGTTCACAAATGCTTTAGACACTGCCTCTGAGATAAGCCTGCCTGATCGTGCCAAGCTACCAAGGGGGTGAGCGGGGGTTATGTTAGGAGTGTAGCCCCTTACCCTGACTAGACGCAAGGGTCCCTATTTGTCACAGGTACCTACCTATGCCAACTAGAGACCCCCAAATCTAACAAAGACCCAGGTCAATAAATTTACTAGTAACTTTATTTCAGGTAGTATGGGGGAACCAGTGCAACAAGCAATATCCCGGGGTCTGCAGAGTGTCTCTGTCTGTCACGTCCCTCAGGGCAGTCGTCACCTCCCCCCAATACTCCCCCAGCAGCGGGCAATCCCAGACCATGTGTAAAAATTCGGCATTGTCGAGGTTACACCGCGGGCATGCCGACCGAGCTCCAAAATATTTGTTTATCTTATGTGGCGTGAGGTATGCCCTGTGGAGAACAAAAAAGTGGATGAGTTGGAAGCGTGCATTCCTGGAGCCTTTCCATGCCCTCTCCACTATTGCATCCCAAGGCTTCTCCCCAAGGGGCACCCCAAGATCTGTCTCCCACTTAAGCCGCAAACTCTCCAACGGGCGCCTCACCTCCTGGGTAAGTCGTCCGTATAGGCAGGTAACCGCCTTAAACGTCCCAGCCGCTGAGACCACATATTGACACGGCAAGGACACCGGGGGATCCGCCAGTCCCGCCCTCCAGTGCTTACGGACAGCTGCCGTCAGGGCCACGTGTAACAGGAAGTCCCCTCTAGGGATATCAAACCTCTCTATCAAATCATTAAAGGGTAGCAGGGTGTCAGCCTCATATAGGTCCCCAATTGTGCTAATCCCCGCCTCCTCCCAGGCCCTCAACCCCTGCCAGTCCCCTCCGTGGGGAAGAGCCTCGCAAACCGACAGAGGAATCTCAGGCGCGTACGCGGGTCCCCGCCCAGCTCTCCTGTGAACCCGGTTCCAACACTGGCGCATCGCCCATAAGTCCCCTGGAGCTTCTCTTTCACCCAAAGGAAGTCGCAATAACACCCGCGAGAGTTGCCGCAGCTCCGGGTCTGTGCCGCCTCGGACCCCTTCAGCTCGAAGCCTACCAGCCATCCATTTCGTGAACCACTGCAATTGCGCTGCATTGTAGTAGGCCTCAAAATCAGGCACTGCAAAGCCCCCCTCTCGCCTAGGCCGCATCATGGTAGCCAGCGCCACCCTGCGTCTCCCTGAACCCCACAAAAATCCCGTAATCATGGTATTGAGTTGCGTGAAAAATCTCCGCGGGATCCAGAGCGGTAAGGAGCCGAAATAATAAAGCAAGCGCGGCAACGTGACCATTTTTAACAGAGCCACCCGTCCTGCCACCGAGAGCGGCAGGGACCCCCAGAACTCAAAGTTACTCTTGGTGGTTCGAATTGCCTGTGCGACATTGCCCTCCAAGAGGTCGGCAGCTTCATGATAGATGCGGACCCCCAGGTAGGTGAGGCATCTACTCTCCCACTTAACATCCAGAACATCTGGCGGGCAGGCCCTACCACTCAAGACAGGAAATAGACATGTCTTGTTCCAGTTAACCCGCAGCCCCGCTTCCCTCTCCAACCGGGAGAGCAGGTTCCTGGCGCCCCGCAAGTCCGCCTCCGAGTTGGCAAGAAACATCAGGAGGTCATCAGCATATAATGCTATAAATTGGGGTTGACCCCTCTAAATCAACCCCCGATAGTACCCTCCCGAGCGCGCATGCACAGCCAGTGGCTCCACCGCCAGCGCAAACAGGAGAGGAGACAGCGGGCATCCCTGCCTCGTCCCCCGGGCCACGCTGCAGGCCGCCGATATCACGCCCCCTGTATGCACCCTGGCAGTAGAGTTTTGATATAGGATCGCCGTCCAAGCCACAAACCCCTCTCCTAGGCCAAAGGCCCATAGGACTCTAAAAAGGTAGGGCCATTCCAAACTGTCAAAGGCCTTTTCTATGTCTATCGACAGAATGCACGCCTCGTCACCCGCAGGAGTGGAGTCGTCCAATATTCGAATCAGGCACCGTATATTCATAGCCGTGTTCCGCGTCGGAATAAAACCTGCTTGATCAATGTGCACAAGCGCCGTCATGTGAACCATCAAGCGACTGGCTAAGATGCGACTCAATATTTTGTAGTCGAGGTTAAGCATAGCAAGAGGGCGATATGCAGTATGGTCCCATGGAGGCTTATCCGGCTTTAGGAGCGGCACTATCACTGCTTCCCGTGTAGAGACAGGCAAGCACCCAGCTCGCCGTGAGCTATTATACAGGGTCAGTAATCGAGGGGCCAGTACCTCCACATACGTGGCATAGAACTCAACCGGGAGCCCATCAGTGCCCAGGGTTTTATTTCTGGCCATATGCTTGATGGCTTCCCTGATCTCCCCAAGGTCTACGTCTCGACCTAATGTTGTCGCCGCCGCCGCATCAATCTGTGGGAGTTCAATGTCCTCCAAGAATTCCTCATCCGGCAGAACTAGCGGATCTAGCTGGCTCCGGTATAATGTAGTATAATAGTTCAGGAACTGTGTGTTGATGTCCTGCTGCCCATAATAGGTCGTGCCATCCCTCTCTCGTAATTCCAGGATCGGTGTCCCCCTACGCGCTGGGTTAGCTAGCCAGGCCAGTAAGGCCCCAGATTTATCCCGCTCCGCGTGTGCCCTAGTCTCATAGGCCCTACGATCAAAACATCTCAACCTCTTACTTAGCCTCCAAGAGCTCTTCCTGTTTGTCAGCCCACCCTGGTCTATCCTTTTCCACCTCCCGGAGCCGCTCCTCTGCTTTCCGCACATCAGTTAGAAGCACTTTACGAACGCCCACCACTTCACTAATGCAACAGCTCCTTATGACAACTTTGAAAGCATCCCATTCAACATGGGGGCTGGTGGCTGTGCCGGTATTAGTCGCGAAATATTCCTCTATGGCGTTGCCTATGGACGCCTTAAAGACCGGGTCCTCCAAGG
Source organism: Calotriton arnoldi (assembly GCA_963921515.1). Classification (NCBI taxonomy): domain Eukaryota; kingdom Metazoa; phylum Chordata; class Amphibia; order Caudata; family Salamandridae; genus Calotriton; species Calotriton arnoldi. The sequence goes on from CAWUFW010018337.1 coordinate 47,674, forward strand.
ACTCCGGCCGAAGACGCCAGCTGGGTATCGTGGGTCTAATCCTCATCCAGTTCAGGGCTATTAGCAACGGGTTATGATCAGATATCGTCCTGGATAGGTATTCACTAGAGGTAATCCCCCATGTACATCCGGGGAGCAGAGGATAGCGTCCAGTCTAACATGGAGCTCGTGAAGGGCCGAGAAGTAAGAATAATCTCTTTGCATCGGGTGGTGGGTCCTCCAGGTGTCCGTCAATCCCCACTGTCGCTGCCAATCTCTGCGGGCTTCCGCAACTCTATGGGTGGGGGCGTCAGGAAGCAGCGGGTGTGATCTGTCAAGGAGGACGTCTGTTATACTATTGAAGTCCCCCCCCAGGAGGACCGGTCCAGTCAGGGCCTGCGCCAATGTCCGCGAAAGCTGGGCCAGGAATGCAGGTTGATCAATGTTGGGGGCATAGATACTCCCTATAGTGATGTCACGGCCATCTAAGCGCCCCATCACCACCACATATCTGCCCTCCGGGTCTATGATTTGCCTAACACACTGAAAGGGGACCCCCAACCGCACCCAGACCAACATCCCCCGGGCAAAGGCAGAGTACGTGGTATGAAACACCTGTCCTCTCCAACAGCACTGTAACGCTGCCCCCTCCTGACGCGTGAGATGGATCTCCTGTAATAATGCAATTTGTACCCCCCTTCGAGTGAGATAGGCATGGATTTTGTGTCGGCGGGTCATAGTGTGCATCCCCCTAACATTCCAAGTCATACATTTAAAACCTACGGTGGAACCCATAAAGTAATCTCTAGGCCTCTCCGGTGTAGTGTTCCCTCAGCGACATGCCTGCCCCATAACTCAACCCAAAATCCCCCGGTAAAAAACAAACCCCAACTCCCACACCCCAGGACAGGCGCACACAAACAAGTCCCCATCCAAACAAAAGCACTCAAACAGCGAATCATGGGAGTGGCAGAACGCAATCCAACCTTGCTAGGTTCAGAGCCCTCCCGGCCCTCCCTCGCATGTCCATACAACGCATGGGGGCCCCCTATATATGGCTACTGCATCTGCCAGCTTCAAGCCCATACATCCAGTAAAATCCTCCCCTCTGCAGACAACCGCAATCACAATCAACCCCTTTAACGTAATACTTGTGGTGCACTCAGCCAAACATGCCATCGGCCGTCTGCGGGGTGACATCTGGGAGGTCTACGTCCAAGGTCCCCGGGACACTACTCGTCCCTGAACTTCCAGATCTCTCCACCTCCGGATCTGTACTATTACTGGCTGGGCTCACCGAGCCCCGACTAATCTCTGCTACTGCTCGAACTGCCCTGGAGCGCTCCTGATTTCGATCCGCAGGCGACGGGGATCTTCGCGGAGGCAAAGCAGGGGACAGCCGCCGCCGGGGCGATTCCAGGGTTGGAGAGCGCGGTCCACCATCGCTGCGCGTGTCTAGCCAGTCCCAGGCATCTTGTGGAGCAAGGAAGAACCGTGTGTCCCCATCTGCAGACACCCGGAGCCGAGCCGGGAACAGCATGGCGTAGGGGAGGTGCAATTGTCTAAGTTTCCGTTTAACTGCCAGAAAGAAAGATCTCTGCCGCTGTACCTCCCTAGTATAATCGGGAAAAATCATTACCTTGCTGTTCCCAATCTGGAGAGATTGCTTCTCTCGGGCCTGTTGCAGTAGATGATCTCGATCTCGGTAGTGTAGTAACCGCACCACAAACGGGCGCGGGGAGCGCCAGGTTTAGGCAGTCTGGCCGGGACCCTGTGAGCGCGCTCCAGGGCATAAAAGGAGGAGAGGCCCTCCAGGGCCACCTCCGTTCAGAGCCAGGATTCCAGGAACTGGACGGCGTCAACCCCCTCCTCCCGCTCCGGAACCCCCACTATACGAAGGTTGTTCCTTCGTGAGCGGCCTTCGCTGTCTTCAGCCCTCACCTCCAGCACTTTAACTCTAGCCTCCATTGCGCTCAAGGCATGCTGCAGGGTGTTAACTTTGTCCGGGATGTCCTTTACAGCGTCCTCATTAGTAACCATCCGCTCTTTGAGCTTGCGGTGATCGTCTTTTAATAGAGTGAGATCATTTCCAATGGCATCAATTTTTGCCTCTAAGGCTGTTCTGGAGGAGGTGATGGCCTTCATGATGTCAGCCAGAGTGGGGTCTCCCAGCGTTCTCTCCTCACGACTCCCCACCGCACCATCCTCCTCATCCGTGTGGTGATCCGGTTCATCTAATCGCAGGACCTCAAACCCTTTTCGTTTGGATGTGCGGCCCATCGCAACACAGCAGCTGGAGGCAGCAAACAACCTCAGCCACTGCGCGTGCAATCTGGCCCCCCGTTCAGTACCCTGTTCTGTCTCTCCCGGCGGTCCTGTTCAGCTCCGGTCCGCCGGCGTTCTCGTTGACCTCCACTGCGGTAAGGGGTCGTGGGATTCAGGCTGTGTGTGGGCGGGTGGGCCAACCGGTGCAGGAATGTACAACACACCAAGCCCTCAGCACCCGGTGTCAGTCAAGGGTCCAAAGGCCAGCAAGGCTGCCTGCGTCGTCAGGGCACCCCTCTGCTTCTCCACACTTCCCAGTCAAGCCGAGGTCCACAAGTCACCACCTAGACTCTTCTCGGGGCCTCCACCAGCCGGGGGCAAGGATCGCAGTGTTGCAGCGATTTCAGTGACTCATTCGTGTGCCCTCGTATTGTGCCTGTCGCAGCTAGGGGATCCAGCCAGCCTCATAGCGCAGGGCGCCGCTTCAATCAGGGCAAACCCCCCTCCAGCCTCTCACAACGTTCATGGGGCTCCGCACCTTCCTCTCTCGCACAGCTCACCCCACGCCGGGCACAGGACGCCACTCAGCCCTCGTCACTTTCTGGGGCTATGGGCAGCAATGCTAGTCGCGTCCTCATCACCTGCACCCGGCGTACTCCGGTGCCGCGATGGACCTCCGCCGGCGACAAACTGAGGAGCACCCTCTCAGTAACAACGAGGCCTCTCTCAGCCACTTCCAAGGTCCGCAGGGCTGCGCGCTTCCCTTTCGTGCTCAGCGCGCTCAGCGCCGCTATCTGAGGGTCAGGCACAAGCGGGGTGAACGTCCCCACCAGAGGTCCGGTGCCACTTCAGACGCTTCTCCACGTCCCGCCACCAGTCCACAGGTGCCCCGCAGCTTCCTGCTCCCAATCACTCCTAGGTCTCTGGGAGGCCAGTCGGGCCCGGATTCAGGGTGCCCCCACCGGCACCTGTCTCGTCCCTCCCGTCGCTCACCCGCTTCCAGCACAAGGAGGGCCCTTCAATCAGCAGCTCCCCGCTTCAGGGACAATGGCCACCAGTGCCGCTCCTCGTCCCTTTCCAGTCGCTCACTCACCGGTTCTCGCCCCTGGCATACAGAGCCGCCATTTTAGGACCAGGCACCACATCGAGTTTGGCGCTTTCCCGCATCAGCCGCTGACTGGATCCCAGCGCCTCCGTGTACCTCCGTCACCTGGGCAGCTCCGGAGCCCTCTTTCCGCCCTCCAGCCGCAATGCACAGCTCTCCGGTCGCGGCCGCCGGCAAAATCCTCGCTGTTAAGCCGCGGCCGCCATCTTAGGTCATCACCCCCAGGATCGAGCAGGGCACTAAAGTGCGTTTTAACACCGCACTATCAGCTCCCGGGCGCCGCCGAATTGTCTCCAGGGGCAGCAGGCATTCCAACAGGCTGTGAGCCCCCAGGGACCCCCGCTGCACGTCAGGATATGTTTTTACAGAGGGAGGCCACGGAGGAGCTCCGAGGTCCGCCGCTGCTCACATCGGCGTCAAGCCACGCCCCCCCAGGTTCAGCCTTCATGACCAGTCCCACAGACCACTCTTCTGAGGGAGCACATTCCCATGCTAGACCTTAGAAGGCCCCGCACGACCTTAGAAGCCCTGGTGTCTTAGCACCAGCAGGTGGACCCTAGCAGTTTGCCACTGCTAGGGTCGTTAACCTTGAAGGCCTGTCCACCAAAATCGCCCGTATGGCGGTGGTGATCCGCCCGCCATTTCCCACCGCCTGCATGCCATTTCCCCCCCGCCATATTACGATGGCGGGGGGAGCCCGGCGGATGGAAAGACCGTCTGCCAGTTTTCTGCCGGTCCCACAGGGGACTGGGCGGTAAAGGACCCTAATATGGTGGCGGTGTCTGCAGGACACCGCCATCCATATTAGGATGTTGGCGGAAAGCAGCCTTTCCATGGCGGTGTTGCCGCCATGGAAAGGCATGTGGTCTTTGCTTCTGGGGGCCCGAGGCGGGCCCCCAGGATTTAGGGGGGTGCACATGGTGAATGCACAAGGTGGGAGGCACCGTGCGGTGCCTGTCACGTTGTGCATTCAAATGCACAACATGCGTTTTTCGCATTGTGGTGGGTGCTGCTGACAGCACCGCCCGCCGCAATGCGAACAATACGGGATGCCACCACCACCGTGGCGGTGGCATCCTTATACCCATGGCGGGACCGCCGCACCCCTTGCGGATGGTCCCGCATTCCGTTGCGGTGGCAGGCGGACTTTGTCCACCTGCCATCGTAATGTGCCCCTAAGTTAGCAAACTTCACAGTCTCTCTGCTTCATGCACAAGCACTTTTAACATGTGCTGCCTGCTTTGGGGCCACTGGAATTATGCAGCAAAGGAAGACAAAAATGATGCAGCAGCGTTGACTAAATTATGCAGCAAAAAAAAGCTGCAGGGTAATGCAGTATATTTTCTGATACTTTATTATTTTGACATTTTTACACATGCTAACCGTCTCTGTAAATATTTTGCCTTATTAGTACCAGTGTAACATACAAATGAAGCAATGAGAAATGTGATCAGTCAACCTTTGCAAAGGGCCGTTCACTTCGCAGCAACACAATTCACATTTTTTGGTAACTTTTGATCCATTTGAGCTACAAACAATTAATTAGGTGAAATTGTCAGATTATGCAGCAGATTATGTATTAAGTGTCAAATATGGCAGAGTCATAATTATATAGAAAACATTTGCAAACTTGGATATTTTGCCATTCATGTTCTGACTGATCTTGTGGAAAAAGGGAGGAGAAGTGCCGACAGAAACTCCATGGCTCGGAGCAAATGGCTTGTGCTTTCACTTTTAAGAGCATTTGGGACTTTCTGTGATTGGAAACATATCTCATTTTGTGAATGTATTTTAATGTCAATAACTCATATTATAGCTTAAATAATCACGTGTATCCATTGGTTGAATTAAATAACATAACAAACTGTAACTGGTCAGTGAAATGCCAAACAAATAATTAAAATTTGAATATTTTGTGCATTTTGGCCACACCTCTGACTCCGCCCACTGATCTCATCCTCAGGTTGTTCCTGCCCTCTGATTCTCTGACCACAGTTTCCCTACTTTTTTCTCCCTACTTCGACCACTGGGTGAGGCTTACAATAGAGACATGCAAGGGGTTGCTGCTTTATATTTGGCTAGGCCCAACACTCAGAGTAGTCGCTGAATAGTGAAGCTGCAAGATAAAAGTCAGGTTTAAGAAATGGTGGCAGAGGGATGAGTCATTAAGGTATTTTGTATGAGTCTGTGGAAAGGTATCATTGGAGTATGCCGTATATTTTAGGTGTTTGCTTGGAATGGGAAGTGCAGTTTGTCAAGTTTAAAGGTCTGCATGGTCTTGTGACTGAGGTATGTGTCTACTTGCAAACGTATTCCCATATGTGTTATGCATCTGAACATGCTATACGTGTGTAGTACAGGTATACTACTATTTGTATGATGCGTCCGCTAAAAGGTAGAGACGCATGCATGCATGTTTTCAAGAATATGGTGAGACTTACAAGAGTAACATTGCAAAGATTGCTGTTTTGAAATTCTGGAGTTCTCTTGCTTCTTTCTGCACTTCTCTGGATTCTTTCTGCATCCTTCTTGTCTGTTTCTGCACCTCTCTTGGTTCTTTGTGCACTTCTCTTGTTTCTTTCTGCACCTCTTTTGCTTCTTTGTGCAGCCCTCTTTCCCCTTTCTGCTGCTGTTTTGCCTCTTTCTACACCTCTGTTACGTGTTTCTGCAATTGTCTTCTGTCTTTATGCACCTCACTTTACTTTCTGTGCATCTCTTCACTCTTTATGCACTTCTCTTGTCTCATTGTGCATGTCGGTTGCTTCTTTCTGCACCTTTCTTGGTTCTTTTGGCACTCATCTTGTCTCTTTTTGCACGCATGTTGTCTGTTTCTGCATCCCTCTTCTCTTGCCTCTTTGAGCATCTCTTTCCTCTTTCTGCAGCTGTCTTCCTTCTTTTTGCACCCCTCTTGCCTTTTTGTGCACCCGTGTTCCCTGTTTTGCACATCTCTTGCCTGTTTCTGCATCTCTCTTGTTTATTTGTGCATCCGTTATTGTCTCTTTGTGCACTTGTGTTGGCCTCTTTTTGTATTTCTCACATTTTTGGGTAGGTGTGTTCTTCTTTGTGTTTTTCATTTTGGTGTTTCTAAACTTTTTTTTTCATTCTATCCCTTTCTTTCTCTTTAGCACCTTTTTTCCTCTTTCTGCAGTTCTCTTGATTGTTTCTATATTGTTTTTTTTATTTGTAATAAAGAGAATAGCAATGTAATTGTAAGTAATCGTTTACTAGTTAATATGAATATTGATATGTAATTTATTTAAAATTGTTGATTCATGTAACAAATTATTGAAACTGTTCTTTGTTTTTAGAAAATTATTTTGTCTGGATCACAAATTGAAGATGGCAAGAAAACATGAAAGAGAAGACAACAAAAAAAACAGATCTACTTAAACAAAAGTAGAAAGAGTGTATTAGAAAAAGACAAAAATGTTTCCAAGGATAAAGTCTGTTCTGGTAAGAGCACTAAACAGTTTCTTAACACAGTTGCAGAGAGATTAAAGAAAGAGAATAATAATACAAAAAAGGAAGGTTTTACAACAAAGCAGAAGGAGAACAAGATATATTATGGTAAAAAAACATTTGTTTTTGGAAAAACAACACATTCTACAACAAGAGAAAAGCAATTTAAAGAGATATGCACATGAATGTTTCAAAGGAGAGTAATTCAACATTTATTAAAACATTGTAAAAAGTATAAAAAAAGATCAGCAGCATATAAGAATAAGCAAGACATTGAAAGTGTAGTAGATACTGCTTTTGAATTGATACAAAAAAAATCTTATATTAATATTGAAAAGAATGAGAACATTGGATAAAACAATGGTGTTTATGAAGGAGAAAAGCAAACGAAAAAGACTAGTTAATAGAAGTAACTTTTGTAAAATCTTTACTGGTGAATGGAAGCACACTTCCACTACTGAGCCTTTTTTTAATGAAGAAAGCTATTTTCAACAGAACACATTAGTGCATGCAGTTGATACTAGTGGTCGATGCTATGAGATGAAAGATGGTTGTCCCATTCCTAAAGAAAAAATGGTTGTTAGGAGTGTGGAAGAAGTAATAGGTCAAGAAGATCAAGGGAAGCGTACACAAGGTCCTGTATAAAAGTGGGATTGTAGCAGTATTTGCAGATTTCGACAGGAATCTATTGACATATTGCGAATTTGTTTACGAGAGTATGCAAACAAAAGTCTTAAACAGAAGATTAAGATGTTACAAGGACTAGATCCATGTAAAATAAGAAAATAAAGTAAGTTGCAGGGTCATTCTCCGGCTTGTCTTTCAAGAAAAGTGTGTAAATGTTTTTATTATTTAAGTATGTTAGCAGTACACCACTCAGAAATGCGGAGAGTTTACTATGTAAAAACTCCTGCATTATGTTTAACTGAAATAAAAACAGCTCTTTTGCATGGTTTAGTTTCAGATGTACAAAAAGTTTGTGATGATATAGTTTCCTTTGATTGGTTCACAAGAGGAGTGTGGAGAAAGTGTAGGTGTTGAAGAACATGCGAAAGACATTAGTATTGATGAGTTTGCAGCAGAAATTACAAAGTTTAAGACAGATTCATGTGAAAAACCAAACTATGTTTGTATTTGTTGTTGACGCACTTATTATATAATCCAAACTAGGAATGTAGATTTATATTTAAAAAGTGAAAAGGAAAACAATGATAAGTGGCAGCAATTTGGTGCTTATTTGTTGGTAGAAGGTCGGTTTGAGTTGGCTACTGATCAAGTTATTTGTAAATATTGTTACAGCAAATTAGAAGAGAACAAAATTCCAGCTAGAGCAGCACATAACAAGTTAGAGTTGGTAGCTACTCCTCCAGAACAGGCAGATTTGAATGCATATGAGTCCATTCTTATTCAATCTGTGCACCCATTTCAGGCTATAGTTCATATGGAGCCTAAAACAGGTAAGCTGCCTCCAACAGATTTACAAAGAGGTCTGAAAGGAAGAGTTGTGTACTTACCTTTAGATTTTAAGAAAAATATTGAAACTGTTTGGTGTAGACAGGGAGGAAAATGAGCCAGTAGTTATTCTAGTTAATGGTGTACCAACAAAGAGTCAAAAAATATGGCAAGAGTTTGTAGATGTTAATAAACTTCAAAAGGCTACATTATATCTGGTACAGAATCATATTTATTATAAAAATGTAAATGTTGATGAACAGGTACTATGATTAGAAGATGAAACAGAAATTTCAAGTGGCCAAATAGAAAAAGTGGACAAGTTCAGGAGTGAAGAGATTTATGAACATTATACTATACATCCTCTACATTCAAAAGAAGTGATAGGAAACAAAATTGAATTATTTCAAATGAAGGAAGCAAAGGGAACTCCTATGAGTGTATGGGAAAAAAGTTTAGAAGCTCGTTGTTTTCCACAGTTGTTCCCTACAAGAGAAGTTGGATGATTTGATGAGCGAGCTTCAGAATACTGCTCGACAAGATTGTACTCTGAAGATCCAAGATTTCGACAGTGCATTCCATACATATTTCATCTTCTGTTTGAAAGTGATTTGTCTGCACTTTCATATGCAGTGAACCACATATTAAAAACAGGAGTTCATCTTCCACATGTTTCTGTAAAAGAATTCATGGGCAAAGTTCAACAAAGAGATGAAAATTTAGACTCACAGTTAATTAATTTGATGGCATGTCAACGTGGTACCAATGAATATTGGTTTCGTCATCACGGTGAACTTAAATGTATGTTAAGAAACTTAGGTATACCCACATGGTTTGTAACACTTAGCTGTTCTGAATATGCGTGGGAAGATTTACTTGAATTGCTACAAGAAGCAAATTCAAATGTAAAAAATATTGAATTGAAGACACCTGGAGAACTCTGTTCCTTGGATCCTGTAAATGTCTGCAGGTATTTTAACCATAGGTTTCAAAGTATGATGTAATTTATCTGCAAAAAAATATTCCTCCTCTTGGAGAAGTTACTGATTTCTTTTGGCGAAAAGAGTACCAAGCCAGAGGTGCTCCTCATATACACATGCTACTATGGATAAAGAATGCTCCACAATTTGGAACTGATACTGACAGTTTACCACCTACTTCAAGTAGGATTGTAAACCACTCGCAAACGGGAAGGGGTCCCCAAGGGACCCCTTCCCCTTTGTGAGTATGTGGGAAAATATTTTTTAAGAGCAGGCAGTGGTCCCAGAGACCACTGCCTGCCCTTAAAAAAATGAAACTGAAAGGTTTCATTTTTCTTTTTTTAAATGCATCCCGTTTTCCTTTAGGGGAAACGGGCTGCATTTTAAAAAAAATTGCTTTATTAAAAAAGCAGTCACAGACATGGTGGCCTGCTGACTCCAGCAGGACACCATCCCTGTGAATGCTAGCCATTCCTAAAGGGGTCGCAAATTGCGCCTGCCTCATTAATATTAATGAGGCATGCAATTTGCGACCCCATTAGGAATCGCAAACAGTGTCTGAGACACTGTTGTGCATTCTGTGAGAAGTTGGCCTGGCATATGCTGTCCACTAATTAAAGTGGGCACCTTGCACCAGTCCAAACGTCCCTTATTGATGATTAGGTTAAAGACAACCTTTATTGAAAGCTATCCTAGTGGTAGCTATGGAGAGCAGCCTTCAGGCTAAGTCTTGAAGGAATGTGAAGCAGCTTGGTTTACCAGTATATAACCTCCTGAATGACCAAATGAAAGGAGAACCACACCAAGTATATATAAAATATATGTATTTATTACTAAACACTCTCTACTAACCTCTTTATGAGATTAGAGAACAAAGCACACAATATTAAATCACTAGAATGACAGTAAATAGCACAATAAACAGTGGGCTCCAGGGGGAGCCCAAACCATATACTAAGAAAGTGGTATAAGAACCACGACTTGACTAGACACAGTGCCTAGAGCACGTAGAAGCGCTGGGACCCCAAGGAACCACCCAAAGTAGTGACACAGGAGACCCACGGAGGATGGGTGCAGTGTGTGAACACAGACGCGAGCTCCGTACAACTCTATGGGAAAGTCGCGGTTGGAAATTTAAAGATTAAGGACACTTCGGAGAGGACTTTGAGCAAACCCAGCTAAACATAGAAGGTTCTAAGGCCAGCACCCTTGAGAGTACCAAGGTACCCGTGTTACCTATCCCAGAGGAGCTGGGTGCATAGGGGTCAAGTGATGTCGGAAACCTTCGTCGTTTTCAATGGTGTGTTGCGGAAAAGTGCTGCTGCCGGGAAGATGAAAAGTGTCCGGTGTGATCCAAGCCTGGATCAGAGATGAGAAGAACCTGAAAACAGAGGGGACAAAGTCTGGGTCACTTCACGTGACCAGGAGCGGAGCAATCGAATGCCCACCGATGTTGGGTGCTTCAGGTGAGATGAGGTAAAGCTTGACTCTGCAGCCACGGGGACCAGGAGATGTCTACGATGACCAAAGTCTGGATTCGAGCTGTCCCATGAAGGATGTCGAGGGCTGGGGGGTCAGTGTCCGGATTGAACACCAACAAGCCTTGGCCACTGCAACCCACGTGGTCAGAGGAAAGATGCTTCTGTGAGGACCAGCAAGGTCCTGGGGACTCTCCAAGCAATGGAGAGTCAGGGCACATCTGTAGCAACCAGGGAAGCTCACTGAAAGTTAAAGTTGCCTTCACAGGGACCCACAGGCCAACGGACCAGGGATCGCGAAGGGACCTCGAGCTGAATCACCAAATGCCAGCCCACGGAACACTCGTGGAGTGTACGCCGGAAATCTTCAGTGGAATTACTGCTCGGGGTCAGGACTACAAGTAGCCCAAAGCACATCCTCAGGGGTTGCCAAAAAGCATATGCTGCTGCAAATGTACACGGTACCCAGGGGTTCAGGTTGCACGGTCCCCACGAGGGATATGGGCCTCAGAATTGCTAAGAGCGCAGATCAACCTCAGAGACCACGGGAACCCACCTCCTGTATTGCAGAAATCTTCGGAGTCCTTCAGGAGCTTCATAGATGCAGACCGGTCACATGCGTTTAGGTGCCTGTTCAGCAGGAGAGTAACTCCTTTACTCCAAGGGAGATTAATCAGTCATCCAGCATTGTGCAGATCATCGAAGTACTTGGTTTCTGTAGCAGAGTTTAGTCCAGGTAAAATCCAAAGTCCTGTAGTCAGGAGTTCCTACTTTATACCCAAGGAAGGGGTGGGACAAACTCTGGGGACCCACCTATGGGAGGGTCAGGACAGAGGGGTGGCTACACCCATGTCCTTTGTCCAGTTTTGCACCAGAGCAGGTGCAAATGGCTCCTGCAACTGGTTTGAGCTGGACTATGCACAGGGACACCAAATGTGCCCCCAGTGCAGACATCAAAGCACTCTGAGAGTGCACCCACCCAGCCCCAATACACTAAAGCCTGTCTGGGAGGTGGTCACACCTCCCTGTGACAGGAAACCTATTGTCAAGCCTTCCCCTGCAGCCGTTTTAAAGTTAGCATTTACCGCGAGGTTATAATGCACTTAAGTATATATGGTTGGCTGCATCACAAACAACCCCGGAGAATAGGTTCCGAAGGCTGCAGAGGGGCTCTGCTCATGCATGGGCACCCTCTCACATAAAACCCAGCACCCTGCCTTCAGGATTGATAAGGCCTGCCATAGGGGTGACTGATAGGTTTATATGTGCAGTAATTAGGATAGATATAGTGAACCTATATCTGAGTAAGGGGTGCATGCACCACCTTACAGGCTGCTGTAGCAGACCTGTTGTGTCATTTAAATACATGCTGCAGCCCCTGGGAGGCCTCTGGGGCACCTATGCCCTGGGTACATAGTATACCATATACTAGGGACTTATAAGGGTATCCCAGAATCCAATCTGGAGTGTACCTAAAGTACATGCAATCAATTTAGAGGAGAAAGCAGCTAGACTGGGGTCCTGAATAGCAGGATCCCAGTCAGACTAAGTCGAAAACAGTGAAACATCAGCAAAAAGTGGGGGTAACTATAAGAAGCAGATCCTACTCTCCTAAACACCCCCCCCAAACGTCAGGACATTAAACTAAACTTGACCAGTTGAGTCTTCATGTTCTAAGTGGAAATATCTGGAGAGTCCATCTGCATTGGCATGGTTACTCCCAGGTCTATGTTCCACTGTATAGTCCATCCCCTGTAGGGAAATGGACCACCTCAAAAGTTTGGGGTTTTCACCCTTCATCTGTTTTAGCCATAAGAGGGGCTTATGGTCTGTCTGAACAATGAAGTGAGTGCCAAACAAGTATGGCCTCAACTTCTTCAGAGCCCAAACCAAAGCAAAGGCTTCCCTCTCAATAGCTGACCAACGTTTCTCTCTGGGGGTCAGCCTTCTGCTAATAAAAGCTACTGGCTGATCCTGACCTTCATCATTCAATTATGATAACACAGCCCCTACCCCCAACTCAGATGCATCTGTTTGGACAATGAATTGTTTGGAGTAGTCAGGACTTTGCAGAATGGGAGCAGTGCACATGGCCTGCTTCAGGTCATCAAATGCCTTTTGACAGCTAACTGTCCACTGAACTTTCTTTGGCATTCTCTTGGAAGTTAAGTCATTCAAAGGGGTCACTATGGATCCATATCCTTTGACAAACCTCCTATAGTACCCAGTCAGGCCCAAGAAAGCTCTGACCTGAGTCTGGGTGGTTGAAGCAACCCAGTCCATGATGGTCTGGATTTTGCTCTGCAATGGTTGAACCTGGCCTCCACCCACAAGGTGGCCCAGGTACACAACCTGACTCTGCCCTATCTGGCACTTGGTGGCCTTGATAGTGAGGCCTGCTTTTTTCAGGGCCTCCAAAACATTTCTCAGGTGGACCAGGTGATCCTCCCAGGTGGAGCTAAAGACAGCAATATCATCTAGATAAGCTGCACTATAGGCTTCCAGGCCTGTAAGGACTTCATTCACCAACCTTTGAAAAGTGGCAGGGGCATTCTTCAGACCAAAGGGCATCACCACAAATTGGTAGTGCCCACTAGGGGTTGAGAATGCTGTTTTGGCTTTTGCATCTTCAGCTAATCTGATTTGCCAGTAGCCAGCTGTTAGGTCAAATGTGCTCTGAAACTTGGCTGAGGCCAAAGTATCTATAAGCTCATCCGCCCTAGGGATTGGATGGGCATCAGTCCTAGTGACTGCATTGAGACCTCTGTAGTCAACACAAAACCTCATCTTTCTCTTACCACCCTGGGTGTGAGGTTTGGGTACCAAGACCACTGGACTAGCCCAAGGGCTACCTGAGGGTTCAATCACTCCCAAATCCAACATCTTCTGGACGTCAGTCCTGATGCAGTCCCTGACATGGTCAGGTTGCCTGTAAATCTTATTTTTGACAGGCAGACTGTCACCTGTGTCCACTTCATGAGTGCACCAGGTACTCTGACTTGGAGTCAGTGAAAACATATGTCTAAACTGATTAAGAACTTTTCTGCAATCAGTTTGCTGCAGGACAGTGAGGCTGCCTGCCAAGGCTACACCATTCACTGAACCATCATCAGGGTTCTGTGAGAGCAGGTCAGGGAGTGGATCACTCTCTTCCTCCTGTCCCTCATCAGTAGCCATGAGCAAGCCCATGTCTGTCCTGTCAACATATGGTTTGAGCCTGTTGACATGGAGCACCCTATGGGGGCTCCTGGGAGTTCCAAGGTCCACCTCTCCCTTTTGCTCAACAATTGTATGAGGGCCACTCCACATGTCTTGGAGGGCTGCTGGGGCACCAGGCTCCAACACCCATACTTTCTGTCCTGGCTGATAAACAGTCAACACAGCCTTTTGGTCATGCCAGGCCTTTTGCAATTCCTGGCTAGCCTCAAGGTTTTTAGTTGCCTTCTTCATGTACTCAGCCATCCTGGAGCGGAGACCAAGTACATAGTCCACAATATCCTGTTTAGGGGGTTTGAGAGGTAACTCCCATCCCTCCTTCACTAGACACAATGGACCCCTAACTGGATGTCCAAACAGAAGATCAAAAGGGCTGTAACCAACCCCTTCTGAGGAACCTCTCTGTAGGCAAAGAGAAGGCAGGGCAAAAGTATGTCCCATCTGCGCCTAAGCTTTTCTGGGAGACCTTTAATCATGCCCTTCAGGGTTTTGTTGAACCTTTCAACTAACCCATGCATTGTGGGTGATAGGGGGTGGTAAATTTGTAATTTACTCCACACTCCTTCCACATAGCAGTCAAGTAACCAGACATAAAGTTTGCACCTCGGTCTGATACTACCTCCTTAGGAAAAACCACCCTGGAAAAGATTCCCAGGAGTGCCCTTGCCACCACAGGAGCTGTGGTAGTTCTAAGGGGAATTGCCTCTGGATACCTAGTGGCATGGTCCACCACCACTAGTATAAATCTGTGCCCAGATGCAGTTTGAGGATCTATGGGACCAACAATGTCAATCCCAACCCTCTCAAAGGGAACCCCCACCACAGGTAGTGGTATCAGGGGGGCCTTTGTAGTACCACCCGCCTTACCACTGGCTTGGCAGGTGACACAGGAGCAACAAAACTCCTTGGTGTCTTCAGACATGTGAGGCCAATGAAAGTGAGGGACAATTCTGTCCCAAGTCTTGTTTTGGCCTAGGTGACCTGCTAATGGGATGTCATGTGCTAGCGTCAATAGGAAGCCCCTAAACTTCAGAGGTATAACCAACCTCCTGGTAGCACCAGGCTTGGGGTCTCTACTCTCTGAGTAAAGGAGTCCATCATCCCAGTAGATCTTATGGGACCCACTAGCACTCCCAGCAGCCTCAGCAGCAGCTTGCTGTCTGAGGGGTTCAAAAGATGGGCAGCTCAGCTGCTCCTGGCTCAGATCTGCCCTGGAAGGGCCCCCTGTCCCCAAGAACTCAACCTGATCAGGTTCAAGCTCATCTGGGACAGTTCCTTCTTCAGGACTAAGATCAGCTCCCTCAAGAGACTGGTCTGGATGCTGAGGCAGGGGGGAAGACACTGCCTTACCCTTACTGCTCCTTCTCTTGGAAGGTGCCTGGTCCATTTTTCCAGGATCCAGGGCCTGTTCAGTGTTAGGCATTTTTGCCTGTGACCTGGTCATAGCAAACACATCTGCAGGGATATCCAACATTTCTGCATGAGTCCTAAGTTCCACTTCAGCCCAAGCTGAAGTTTCTAAATAATTGCCCAACAAGCATTCAACAGGGAGGTCTGCCCTTACCACAACCTTCTTAGGGCCAGTTACCCCTCCCCAGATGAAATTAACAACTGCCAAGGAATGGTCTGTCCTGACATTGCTAGCATTGGTCACTTGGTACATCTCACCAAGTATGATTTGCTCAGGAACCACAAGATCTTTTGTCACCATTGTGACACTTTCTCCTGTGTCCCTGAATGCCAAGGCCTCTTTTCCATTTATCAAAGGCTGCTGTCTGTATTTGCCCAGATTACTGGGGCTTACAAATAAGGAGGCCATATCCATGCCCCCATCACAGATCAACATAGCCTGAGTTGGAACTCTGACTAGGCCAGAGTCCATCTCAGATGCCAGGGTTAACCCTACTACACCCTTATTTGGAGCACCACCACTTGGAGCTGAACTAGGGGGAACAGTTGCCTTAGGGGCAGTGGTGGTTGGAGTTGAGTCCTTGGACTTGGTACAATCACTTGTCCAATGGGTCTTCTGTTTACAGATTTGACACCATGGCTTCTTCTTGCCTTTACCCTTGTTTGATTGTGACTCCCCACCAGATGAAGATTTTTGGGGCCCTTGAGAAGACTTCTGGTCTTTACCCTTCTCCCCACCCTTATCAGAGTTTTTAGAATCTTGCTTCTTGGAGTCACCACCTTGGTTCTGAACCTTCTGCCTCACCCTGGTTCTGACCCATTTGTCTGCCTTCTGGCCCAATTCTTGGGGAGAGGTCAGATCAGAGTCCACCAGGTACTGATGCAACAGCTGATTTTGATAATTATTAAGGATCTGCTCCCTCATAATTAAATTGTACAATCCTTTAAAACCACACACTTTACTGCCAAGTAACCAGCCTTCCAGAGCCTTAGTAGCACAATCTACAAAGTCAACCCAGTCCTGAGTCTGTGCCTTTTGGGTGTCTCTGAACTTTATCCTGTATTGTTCAGTGGTTAAGCCAAACCCATCAATCAGAGCACTCTTCAGGACTTTGTAATTATCAGCATCCTCTTCTCTTACAGTGAGGAGCTTGTCTCTACCTTTGTCTGCAAAGGAGAGCCACAAGATTGCTGCCCACTGCTCCTGAGAGACCCTCTGTACCTTACAGGCCCTCTCCAGTGCAGTTATCCATTTGTGGATGTCATCCCCACTCTGGTAGGGAGGGACAATCTTGTTCAGGTTACTATGGTCATGAGTATATTCTCTACCTCTAGGGACACTGTTGCTGCCACCATGGGGCTCTAGCCCCAACTTCTGAGAAGCTCTCTGAAGCTCCAGGGATTCCCTATCTAAGGCCAATTGCTCTCTCTTGATTCTGAGCTTAGCTCTCTCAAACTCAAGCAGTTGGCACTTCTTCTCATAAGAGGACTCCCTTTTATGAGAAGCAGAGCTCCCTACAGAAGTACCAGAATGATTAGATTCCTGAGAAGGAGATCTTGATCTTCTTGGTAAACTGTTAACCCTTCCAGGTAGGGTAAAAAGAAGGCCACTGAGACCTTCTCCCTCACCTCCATGAAGAATTGGATTGTCCAGGTTAGAATCATTTTGATCCTCCTGGCCAGCATCAGAGTCCAGGTCATAGAAGTTTTCACTTCCTGGCCTTTCCTCTTCTGCTGTCCCACCCAAATTGCCTGCCTCATCAGACCCTGGGGTCTTTCTGAGGTCATCTAAAATCAAACTCTCTATGAGACGTTGAGTGTTTGGGTTTTTCCCTGTCTTCAGTTTCCTAGATGTACACATGGTTCTCAATTCTTGGAATGAGAGATGGTCATACTTAGTTGGCAAGGAGCCACTGGCTTCAGGCCTAGAAGATATGCTAGAGTTATGTGGTGTAGGCACCTACCTAACCTAGTGGGAACTGAGACTCTCTTGAGTTGGAGAAAGGGTGTGCTAGACCCTTGGCTACCCAACTCCAAGTTCAGTAGAACTTACTTTATTCTAGTCTTGATTTATATGTACCTAACTACCTTTAGTGGTTTTCAGTTAGTCACTCAATGAGATTATCTGGTAAAACAATAGCAAGCTTGAATCCAACCGCTGCACACCAATGTGAGAAGTTGGCCTGGCATATGCTGTCCACTAATTAAAGTGGGCACCTTGCACCAGTCCAAACGACCCTTATTGATGATTAGGTTAAAGACAACCTTTATTGAAAGCTATCCTAGTGGTAGCTATGGAGAGCAGCCTTCAGGCTACGTCTTGAAGGAATGTGAAGCAGCTTGTTTTACCAGTATATAACCTCCTGAATGACCAAATGAAAGGAGAACCACACCAGGTATATATAAAATATATGTATTTATTACTAAACACTCTCTACTAACTCTTTATGAGATTAGAGAACAAAGCACACAATATTAAATCACTAGAACGACAGTAAATAGCACAATACACAGTGGGCTCCAGGGGAAGACCAAACCATATACTAAGAAAGTGGTATAAGAACCACAACTTGACTAGACACAGTGCCTAGAGCACGTAGAATCGCTGGGACCCCAAGGAACCACCCAAAGTAGTGACACAGGGGACCCACGGAGGACGGGTGCAGTGTGTGAACACAGATGCGAGCTCCGTACAACTCTATGTGAAAGTCGCGGTTGGAAATTTAAAGATTAAGGACACTTCAGAGAGGACTTTGAGCAAACCCAGCTAAACATAGAAGGTTCTAAGGCCAGCACCCTTGAGAGTACCGAGGTACCCGTGTTAACTATCCCAGAGGAGCCGGGTGCATAGGGGTCAAGTGATGTCGGAAACCTTTGTCGTTTTCAATGGCGTGTTGCGGAAAGGTGCTGCTGTCGGGAAGATGAAAAGTGTCCGGTGTGATCCAAGCCTGGATCAGAGATGAGAAGAACCTGAAAGCAGAGGGGACAAAGTCTGGGTCCCTTCACGTGACCAGGAGCGGAGCAATCGAATGCCCACCGATGTCGGGTGCTTCAGGTGAAAAGAGGTGAATCTTGACTCTGCAGCCACGGGGACCAGGAGACGTATACGATGACCAAAGTCCAAATTCTAGCTGTCCCACGAAGGATGTCGAGGGCT
The DNA here is from genome assembly GCA_963921515.1 of Calotriton arnoldi. NCBI lineage: Eukaryota > Metazoa > Chordata > Amphibia > Caudata > Salamandridae > Calotriton > Calotriton arnoldi. The sequence continues at coordinate 66,175 of CAWUFW010018337.1, forward strand.
GTGGGGTCAGTGTCCGGATTTAACACCAACAAGCCTTGGCCACTGCAACCCATGCGGTCAGAGGAAAGATGCTTCTGTGAGGACCAGCAAGGTCCTGGGGACTATCCATGCAATGGAGAGTCAGGGCACGTCTGGAGCAACCAGGGAAGCCCACTGAAAGTTAAAGTTGCCTTCACAGGGACCCACAGGCCAACGGACCAGGGATCACGAAGGGACCTCAAGCTGAATCACCAAATGCCAGCCCACGGAAAACTCGTGGAGTGTAGGCCAGAAATCTTCAGTGGAATTACTGCTCGGGGTCAGGACTACAAGTAGCCCAAAGCACAGCCTTAGGGGTTGCCAAAAAGCATATGCTGCTGCAAATGTACACGGTGCCCAGGGGTTCAGGTTGCACGCCCCCCATGAGGGATACGGGCCTCAGGATTGCTGAGAGCGCAGATCAACCTCAGAGACCACGGAAACCCACCTCCTGTATTGCAGAAATCTTCGGAGTCCTTAAGTAGCTTCATAGATGCAAACAGGTCAGATGCTTTCAAGTTCCTGCTCAGCAGGGGAGTAACTCCTTTACTCCAAGGGAGATTCTTCAGTCATCCAGCGTTGTGCAGATCATCGAAGTACTTGGTTTCTGTAGCAGAGTTTAGTCCAGGTAAAATCCAAAGTCCTGTAGTCAGGGTTCCTACTTTATACCCAAGGAAGGGGTGGGACAAACTCTGGGGACCCACCTATGGGAGGGTCAGGACAGAGGGGTGGCTACACCCATGTCCTTTGTCCAGTTTCATGCTAGAGCAGGAGCAAATGGCTCCTGCAACTGGTTTGAGCTGGACTATGCACAGGGACACCAAATGTGCCCCCAGTGCAGACATCAAAGCATTCTGAGAATGCACCCACCCAGCCCCAATACACTAAAGCCTGTCTGGGAGGTGGTCACACCTCCCTGTGACAGGAAACCTATTGTCAAGCCTTCCCCTGCCAGAGTTTCTTCCAGCAGCAGGAGGGCAGACTCGTGTCTGTGGCTGGCAGCATCCATTTTGTGATGCCAGGGTCAAGAAAGCTGGTACCGGGTGTACCGGTGTTGTCATATTTCTCCCTCTAGGAGGGTGGGATCATACCTCCCACACCAGTTAGTTAGTGTGGAGGTATGATTCCAAGGTGTTTGACACCAAACACGACATGTTTCCATGCAGCCGTTTTAAAGTTAGCATTTACCGCAAGGTTATAATGCACTTAAGTATATATGGTTGGCTGCATCACAAACACCCGGAGAATAGGTTCTGAAGGCTGCAGAGGGGCTCTGCTCATGCATGGGCACCCTCTCACATAAAACCCAGCACCCTGCCTTCAGGATTGATAAGGCCTGCCATAGGGGTGACTGATAGGTTTATATGTGCAGTGATTAGGATAGATATAGTGAACCTATATCTAAGTAAGGGGTGCATGCACCACCTTACACAGGTTGCTGTAGCAGACTTGTGGTGTCATTTTAAAGGGTCTCTCAGGGGTGGCATAATACATGCTGCAGCCCCTGGGAGGCCTCTGGGGTACCTATGCCCTGGGTACATAGTATACCATATACTAGGGACTTATAAGGGTACCCCAGAATCCAATCTGGAGTGTACCTAAAGTACATGCAATCAATTTAGAGGAGAAAGCAGCTAGACTGGGGTCCTGAATAGCAGGATCCCTGTCAGACTAAGTCGAAAACAGTGAAACATCAGCAAAAAGTGGGGGTAACTATAAGAAGCAGATCCTACTCTCCTACACATTCCAATTAGCGAGTCGCAAATTGCGAGTCGCAAATACGACGCAATTGGCGAGTCGCTAATTGACGGGTCGTACATCTGGCCCTTAATTGTATTCGGAGAACTACTACAACTAACTCCTGTAAAAGGACAACCTGTTTTTAAAACACTTGTCCATGAAGACACTAGGAAATCTTTGGGAAATATTGGAAATGTGAACATTTGGTTACATTCTGAATATAAAGAGCTTATTAAGAATATGCGACAAGCAAGTAATGAAGATTACGGAAATATTCTTCAAGACATAAGAATTGGTGTCTTGACGAAACATGATAAAAAAGCTTTAGAAAGTCGGCTATTAAGGAACTTGTTTACAACTGGAAACACAGCAGCTGAAGTAATGTACAACATACTTGGAGAAAAGCAGTCTACCTTCTGAAACTGGAAAAACAACAAATAGTGGAATTTGAAGCTACTGATAAAATTGAACACCAGGGAGTGACTATTCTTCTCACAGAGAAACCACAGGCTAAATTGCATTCTTTGGAAAAGTCTGTATCTAAAACTGCAGGCTTAGAAAAGGCTTTACATGTATGTATAAACTTTTGAATAATTTTACAGCGTAATTTGAAAGTAGAAGAACTTTAATAAATGGAGCATTGGGAAAAGCTGTTGATTTTGTAAAATTTCAGAACAGAGATGGAATAGAATTTTTTATTATGAAATTTAATCAGCTTAAAGAGGTAAGACAGATTGGGCGTTGTGTTGTACATTTTTTGCTTGTCAACGATTTGTATGTTCTGAGAAAACAGTTTCCTATGTCGTTAGCATATGCAGTAACTATTCATAAATCTCAAGGTTTAAGTATTGACAGTGCTTTTGTAAATATCGGAAGTACAGTTCAAAGAGGGAATGGCATACGTAGCATTATCTTGAGTAAGAACATTGTCTGGTTTGTATTTGATAGATTTCGATGAAAAAAAGTTAGTGTTGATGCAAATTATGTAAGAGAGTATAATCGTTTAAGAAGACTTTATACACCTGATTTAGGTGAATATCCCATATATGAGAAACGTGTAGTGTGTCCAAAATGGAAATATGTCAAACATTCAACTGAGGTTGAAAAAAAGAAAAATTGAAGGTGTAAAGAAAAAGAAAATGGAAACTGTAGGATACCAGTTGGAAAATAGTTCAGGTATCAACTGTTATGCTAATGTGATTCTGAATGTTGTGTTTTATCTACAAGATCTTCATCGTGAAATCCTGGGAAGTCATGAAAAAAGATTCTGTTCTTTACTACATCATGTATTTCAACTGTTGGTAACTGACAGAAGAAAAATCTATACTTCTTCTGGCATTCGGCATCATTTGGATATATGTACTGGTTCATTGACATTTACTCTCAATGTACAAAAATTTCTAATGCTTATGCTTGGAGTATTAGAACATGAAGGAATACAGATTGAAAACTTATTTGAACTAAGTTACAGATGGGATCATAAATGTGAAGAGTGTTCATTTACTTCCACCACTGAGATAGAAACAGAACGATTCATATACTTGACAATACCAGACTGCAAATCAGTACCTTTTAACAAATTGATAAATACAGCCAATCAGGACATGAAATATTCGAATTGTAGATCAGAGATGTTGTCTACATTACATATAGAAAGATTTGGAAAATATCTCATTTTAATGCTACACCGTTGTAGAGCAAATGGAAGAAAATTGGAAACCAAAATTAAAAATTTTAATGAAGTCAAATATCTATTTCAGGAAGAACTTATATAGCAGTGGCTATTATTTTCCATAATGGACCTACTACAACATCTGGACACTATACTGTGTATTTGAAGTGTAATAAAGGATGGATACATTGCAATGATGCCCACTTGGAATTCAAACCTAGATTGCCTTATGAATTACCAAATTCATATTTGATATTTTTGAAGCCAAAGTTTTGAATACATCATTCGGCCTATTGGGAAGATGTGAACAGAAAGTAGGCAGCACTGCAAACAATTAGTATTTATAATTAGTGTTTGGAATATTATTTGCACTAATTGATATTGCATTTGGAAAATTGTGTGTAAAAGGAAATAGTTTATATATTTGTTGTGTATATTGTACCAGATGTAAATGAGAGTCTACATTTCGGCAAATGTATTTGACATAAATAATAGAGTTAATGTAGATGAAGGAAGTAATTAAAGTGTACATAGAAAAACACATAGCTACACATATTGAAAATGATGATCTACGCTGACGTGGGTTTTTTTCTACAATCAATTTGATTGTTTTTTCCCCGCTGATCACTGATGATACTACATTGAAATCACTCTATATGGTTAAGTTAAGTGGAATCTGAGAACAGCAAAAAGGGGAAACTGAAAATGTTACGTAATTGTAAATTTATGTTCTTAACCCTTTCGCTGCTAGGCCTTCCCCCCTACCGTGCTAAGCCTTTTTTTGGCTATTTGGGGTAGTTCGCGCTTAGGCCCCTGTAACTTTTTGACCACATAAGGTATCCACGCCAAATTTGCGTCCTTTTCTTCCAACATCATAGGGATTTTAAAGGTACCCTGGAGAAGACCCAGAAATTAGGCAAAATACAGCAAAATGTTAGTTTTTTTAGAAAAATGGAGAAAAAGTGCTGCAGATGAAAGCGTCTGTTATTTTCCCTGAAAATGGTATCAACAAAGGGTTTGTGGTGCTGAAATCCCCATCTTCCCAGCTTTCAGGGACTGACAGATTTTTGGCAGAAAACCAACATTTTTTACACAGTTTTGCCATTTTAATGGGACATAGACTATTTTTGCTATTTATTGTGCTTTCAACGTCCTTCCAGTTAGTGGTAGAAATGGGTATGAAAGCAATAATGGATCCTGGAAAGCTATACATGTCAAAAAAGTAGACAAAATTCTGAATTCAGCAAGGGGTCATTTGTGTAGATCCTTTAAGGTTTTTTTTAATAGAAACTAACAGTTGAAAATAGGAAAATTTGAAAATAAGTTGGAAAAAACAGCCATTTGTGCCAACGTTTTCACCTGTAACTTCTTCTAAGTATGACAGAGTTTTTAAAACAATATACCGTTACATCCACTGGACCCTTCTAGTTGTGGGGATACATAGGACTTGTAGGTTCACCAAGAACCTGAGGAACCCAGAGTCAATAACTGAGCAGAGTTTTGTAATGGTTTTTATTGTGTACCGGGTATATAGCAATTAATTTGGGAAAACATAAACAGTGGAAAATCGGTGTGAAAAACACCTATGTATTTCTGAAATGGGAACAAAATATAGAGTTTAGAAAGAGTAGCTATTTGCACATCTCTAAAATTGTGGGTACCCATACTAGCATGTGAATTATAGGACATTTTTCAAAGTGACTTCTTTTTTACACATTGTCTTACAGTTGGAAGGCAGAAATGCATCGAAAGTCAATAGGTAATAACAGTTGCTCCACAATTCTGTGTTTCCCTAAGTCTCCAGATAAAAATGGTACCTCACTTGTGTGGGTAGGTCTAGTGCCCGTGACAGGAAACGGCCCAAAACGCAACATGGACACACCACATTTTTACAGTTAAAACTGACCCTTTTTTTGCAACGTGCCTAGCTGTAGAATTTTAACCCGAGCTCTGCCGGCACCTAGGGAAACCTAGCAAACCTATACATTTTTGAAAACTAGACACCCAGAGGAATCCAGGATAGAGTGACTTGTCTGGCTCTCACCAGGTTCTGTTACCCAGAATCCCTTGCAAACCTCAAACTTTGTAAAAAAAACAAATTTTCCTCACATTTCTATAATGGAAAGTTCTGGAATCTGCGTGGATCCACAAAATTCTACCCACCCCACATTCCCCAAAGTCTTCCAATAAAAATGGTACCTCACTTGTGTGGGTAGGCCTAGTGACCGCGACAGGAAACGGCCAAAAACACAACGTGGACACACCACATTTTTACAGCAAAAACTGACCCTTTTTTTTGCAAAGTGCCTAGCTGTAGATTTTGAACCCTAGCTCTGCCGGCACCTAGGGAAACCTAGCAAACCTATACATTTTTGAAAACTAGACACCCAGGGGAATCCAAGATGGGGTGACTTGTCTGGCTCTCACCAGGTTCTGTTACCCAGAATCCCTTGCAAACCTCAAACTTTGTAAAAAAACACATTTTCCTCACATTTCTGTGATGGAAAGCTTTGGAATCTGCGTGGATCCACAAAATTCCACCCAACCCGCATTCCCCAAAGTCTTCGATAAAAATCTTACCTCACTAATGTGGGTAGGCCTAGTGCCCGCGACAGGAAACGGCCCAAAACGCAACGTAGACACACCACATTTTTACAGTGAAAACTGACCCTTTTTTGCAAAGTGCAAAATACTCCTTATACAGCCACAGCGGTGAGGGCTTAGTACCACAGCGCACTAGTTGATTCAAAAACTATATATAAAATTACATTTAAAGAATGTTAGTGCTCACTCCTCATGGTCCACCGCATCAAAACCAACCTTACAGAGATAATAAATTTTATAAAGAAGGAGCACCAATATCAAAACAATCAATTATTGTAGTCCTTGTAATGATTAATCTTTAGGCAGTTGATTCAATTAAGAATTCTTCTTCTTTATTGAAAATATCACAAAAGTTCATTTCAAACACGTTTGATTTTCATTCCCAAATTCTGTTTATAACTCCATCATTAACATCAAAACTTCAATTTCTGAATCAGCCAACGCGTTTCGTCCTATTTAGGACATCATCAGGGCTGAAATAATGAAACAAAAAAATATAATAAAAAATAAGTCAAAAAATACTATTTACAATATTACTTCATACTACCAAGAAAAATTACGTAACATCTTTACTTTAACTTGATTGAACAACATCTCCTGCCTATATCCATTCTACACTGTTCACAATCATCAAGATGGATGAAAAATACCAATTATCCACATTAATTATTCAAACATAAGAAAATCTTATAAGACCTGCGTTAAAAACATTTAATAGAAACATATAATTCATGATCATTTCTAAACATGTAACTGTATGATATGTACATATCTAATATTATCCTAATTTGATCTGCCTATTGCCCTCCTAATGGGAGTACCCAGAGTACCTAATGAAACGTAAACCATTTAAAGACATCTGGTCCAAACCAGTGTGCCAATGTACCAATAACCATAATAAAATATCACTCACCAAAATTAGAAATTCATAACGATTTATTTGATGTTCAGTTCACTATTTTATTATCTTCAAGAGAATTATTCTGAAAAGACCGAAAGAAAGCCACATCACTACCAATAAAATCCACTACACACTTGTGTCTCTAGAGTCTTGTCGCAAAAGAAACATCACTCACCGATCTCCAATTACAAACTTTGCATCATCAAGTCCTCCGTTTCAATTCTAAACTGCAATAATAAAAGAATGTGCAAAATTACTTCTCAAAAAAACCTTCAATAAGTTATCCTAACGGTATGCAAACCATTCCCTTCATGACACTCACCTACATCGAGTCTATTCCATGTGTTACTGCTCAGCGCGGCCCGATAAATCCCGCTGGTGTTTGCTGCCGTGTAGACCCATTCCTTTTAAATTGTTCATCAACCTATCACGGACTTGCCATTATTTAATGCTCCGACCAATGAAGAGTCAGAATTTCAAGCCTACCTATTTAAAATTTCTAGTCCCCTCCGTGGTCCGCTATGCCTATTCAACCAATCACGAATTACGCTTCAGGAAACACTCCACCATTCCTTTTAAATTGTTCATCAACCTATCACGGACTTGCCATTATTTAAAGCTCCAACCAATGAAGAGTCAGAATTTCAAGCCTACCTTTTTAAAATATTCTAGTCCCCTCCGTGGTCCGCTATGCCTTTCAACCAATCACAAAAGTTAATTGTGAATTACGCTTCAGGAAACACTCCACCAATGGCCACCTGCCTATTAATGTTGCTCGTTTCCTCTCTGGTCCGCTGTACCTTTCGTCCAATTGCGAAAGTCCAATACCAAAAACACGCTTCAATAGCGACCAGCCCCCACGTATAACAAAACAAAATAATTCACTAGTCTAACATACCTAATGAGTTCCGAAATGTTAAAACGAAGCTGCGCAGGACATCCGTCACTGTTCCTTTTTACCTCGAAAGAAATAACACCAAAGGCTACTACGTTACGCATGTGCCCTCTACGATCCACTTTCATTATCAAGATTTCAAAGTGGGCAGATAACCATCAATTTCCTGCTCCATACGCCCGACACCGAGGGCTACTCCGTTACGCATGTTCCCTCTACGGTCTGCTCATTATCTACATCCAATAGCGAAAGGCATTCTCAAAATGCACTGTAATGAGTCATTGAATAATTTTTTTATATAAAACCCGACACTGTGTGATACACTTGAACATTTATAAATTAACGACATTACTACTTGCCTGAATATCTAATATTTCGAAATTTAGTCACTTTTAAGGTGTCTGTTTCCTGACAAGATTCTTAAATAAAAAATATCATATTAGAACAACTGGACCTCCATAACCCAAGGAGACGATCTAATTCAACCCAGAGTGGGAGAAATATATTCTATATCTACGTCATCCCTGCACATATACTGTACTGCTTTTACAATCCTCTCATCCCTAGAAGAATTATTATATCATAACTAGAATCGTTCCAACACCCAAGATTATTAACCCAGTGTGGCATCACATATAAATTATATTTTGCACATTTTATTACTATTTACAGAAAATAATGCAATTCATTGTCACTGTTCAATCCCTGTGATACTGTCCTGCATCTACTAATCCATTTAGCTTCTTGCTGCCTCAATGTACGTTCCCAATCACCACCCCTGACATGAGGTACAATTCTTTGTAAACCATGAAATTTAAAACCTGTTCTTAGTACATGATTATTCTGCATATGCTGATATAATGGCGAACTCTCATCTTTGTTGAGCACAGCTCTTCTGTGCTCCTGTATTCTAATTTTTAGAGTCCGCTTCGTACTTCCTATATAGATTTTGGAACATTCACAAATGAGTGCATATACTACTCCTATGCTGTTACAATTAATAAACTCCTTGATAATGTATTTTTTCTTAGTATTGAAATTAAATTCCTTGATGCGATTTATGCCCAAATTACAAACATTACAACTGCCACAAGTAAAAAACCCTTTTGGTTGACTTGAGAGCCAGTTACTCCCCTGTGTTCGCAATGGATCTAAATAATTCCTGGTAATCATCTCCCCTATGGTGGAACCTCTCCTATATACCACTTTAGGTTTTTCTGAAATGACTCCTACAAGACCTGGTACTCCTTTTAACAAACTCCAATTTTTATTCAAAATTTTAAAAATCTGATTATGATGAACACTAAAGGAAGTGATAAATGACACTTGATCTTGTGCCCGACGTCTTTCCTTTTGAACCAGCGTAGACTCTCTTTTAACCTGTTGTATACGTGATCTGGCTTGTGCCAAACTTCCACTAGAGTACCCTCTACTACTCAGTCTATGTACTAGTACATCCATTTCACAATTGAAATCAACCTCTCTACTGCAATTTCGCCGAATACGAATCATTTCTCCATAAGGAATGCCTTTCACTACAGAAGCGGGATGGGAACTGTCCGCCCTTAATATGGAGTTAGTGGCAGTCTTTTTACTGAAATAATTTACTATGTATTTGGTTTTCAACAACAAACAATTCAACATCCAAAAATCTATCCTAGTTTTATGATGATTCATCGTCAAAGTAACATTAAAATCATTATTATTGAGAAACTGGTGGTAATCTTGCAACTCTACATCCGAACCTTTCCAGATCACCAGAACATCGTCAATAAAACGACCCCAAAACAAAATCTGATCCATCCATCCTGCAGCTCCTCTGCTCCAGGCATGCTCCCTCTCAAACCAACCCATAAATAAGTTGGCGTAAGAGGGAGCAAACCTGGAACCCATCGCCGTTCCTCTTATTTGTTGGAACCAATCTCCTTCAAACATAAAGAAATTATTTTTTAAGATTAACGAACTCATTTCTATGATCATTTTAGAATGTTCTAATAAACTTGCACTCCTTTTTCCTAGATAATAATTTAGAGCTTGTTCTCCTTTATCATTAGCAATGCAAGTATACAATCCTACAACATCAAAAGTCACAAAGCTCAGACATTCATCCCAGTTCAGATCCTGCAATTTGTTCAACACATCCAAAGTATCCCTTAAGTAAGCCGGCAAATTCGTTACTAGGGGTTTTAAAAACAGATCTGCGAATTCCGAGAGATGTTCTGTAATGCTGCCTATACTTGAAACTATTGGTCTCCCTGGTGGGTTCTGCAGGGACTTATGTATATTAGGCAGAACATATATAAAAGATGAGACAGGATTAATGATCTTCAAATATCTAAATTCCTTCTCATCAATGAGCCCTTGTTCCTTCCATGAAAATAACCTTTCATTTATCCTGTTGCTAGCGTCCTTAATAGGATTAAAATTCAATTTAAGGTAACAATCCAGTATCACTCAATTGTCGCTTAATCTCCAAATTATAATCATCCCTGTTCATTAACACAATATTACCGCCTTTATCGGCCTTGCGAATCACTATACTGGTGTCATTCTTTAAACTATTTATGGCTAACCATTCTTCCTTGGATAAATTGTCCTTAGTCCTAATCTTGTTATAACCAGATAGCGATTGGTCTTCAAATTTGTGCACATCTTCCATTACTTTTTCAACAAATACATCAATGGCTGCAAACTGCGACCCTTGAGGTATAAATTTAGAAGCAGGTTTCAAACCGCTAGAACAGGAATAATCAACCGGTATATTCAATAGAGAAGTAATATCTTGTTCACTATATACATCCCCCTCTGTTAAGGACAAACTGTGATGGAAAGCTTTGGAATTTGCGTGGATCCACAAAATTCCACCCAACCTGCACTCCCCAAAGTCTTCGATAAAAATCTTACCTCACTAATGTGGGTAGGCCTAGTGCCCGCGACAGGAAACGGCCCAAAACGCAACGTAGACACACCACATTTTTACAGTGAAAACTGACCCTTTTTTGTAAAGTGCCTAGCAGTGGATTTTGAACCCTAGCTCTGCTGGCACCTAAGGAAACCTACAAAACCTATACATTTTTCAAAACTAGACACCAAGAGGAATCCAGGAGGGGGTGACTTGTGTGGCTCTAACCAGGTTCTGTTACCCAGAATCCCTTGCAAACCTCAAACTTGGTCCAAAAAAAACATATTTTCCCAACATTTCTGTGATGGAAAGTTCTGGAATCTGTGTGGATCCACAAAATTCCACGCACCCAGCATTTTCCAAAGTCTCCCGATAAAAATGGTACCTCACTCGTGTGGGTGGGCCAAGTCCCCGCAGCAGGCAAGGGCCCAAAACGTATTGTGGAGACATCACAATTACCTATCACAAAATGACCTGGTTTTGCAAGGGGTCACCTGGGTTTTTGGCCCTGGGCTTGGCGGCTATCTAGGGAAACCTACCAAACCCACACATTTCTGAAACCTAGACACCCGGGGGGAGTCCAGGCAGGTATGGCTTGCGTGGATCCCCTAACGTTTTCCTACCCAGAATCCCCTGCAAATCTCAAATTGTGCTGAAAAATCAAATTTTCCACATATTTTGTGTGGAATCACTGTGCCGGCACAAATGTCCTACCACACAGCGTTCCCCTCAGTCTCCAGAGTAAAATGATACCTCACTTGTGTGAGTGTCCAATGCAGAATTGGCTAAAAACTTATTTTTTTTAAAAATGTAGTGCTTACAATTTGCTGTGCTATACCCTTAATCCCTATGTTTTTGGCTCTTCCCAGTCACAGGCCCTTGCCCCACCCACACAAGTGAGGTATAATTTTACTCAGGATCCTGAGGGAAATGCTGTGTGGTAGGACATTTGTGCTGGCACGGTGATCCCGCACAAAAATATGTGGAAAATGTGTTTTTTTCAGCTAAATTTGAGGTTTGCAGGGGATTCTGGGTAGGAAAACGTTGGTGGGCCCACGCAAGCCATACCTCCCTGGACTCCCCCAGGTGTCTAGTTTTCAGAAATGTGTGGGTTTGGTAGGTTTCCCAAGATGGCGGCCGAGCCCGGGGCCAAAAACCCAGGTGACCCCCCTTGCAAAACAAGGTTTTTTCTGATAGGTAATTTTGAGGTCTCCTCAATACGTTTTGTGCCCTTGCCTGTCGCGGGTACTTGGGCCACCCACACAAGTGAGGTACCATTTTTATTGGGAGACCGGAGGGAAGGCTGGGTGGTAGGAAATTTGTGTCAGCCCGGTGATCCCACAACTTTCCCACACAGAAATTTGAGAAAAAAATGATTTTTTTCAGCTAAATTTGAGGTTTGCAGGGGATTCTGGGTAGGAAAACATTGGTGGATCTATGGAAGCCATACCTCCCTGGACTCCCCCAGGTGGTGTCTAGTTTTAAGAAATGTGTGGGTTTGGTAGGTTTCCCTAAATGGCCGCCGAATCCGGGGCCAAAACCCCAGGTGACCCCCCTTGCAAAACCAGGTCATTTTGTGATAGGTAATTTTGATGTCTCTACAATACATTTTGGGCCTTTGCCTGTCACGGGTACTTGGCCCACCCACACGAGTGAGGTACCATTTTTATCAGAAGACTTTGGGGAATGTGGGGTGGGTGGAATTTTGTGGATCTACGCAGATTCCAGAACTTTCCATCACAGAAATATGAGGAAAATGTGGTTTTTTTAAACTAAGTTTGAGGTTTGCAAGGGATTCTGGGTAACAGAACCTGGTGAGAGGCACACAAGTCACCCCATCCTGTATTCTCCTTGGTGTCTAAATTTCAAAAATGTACAGGTTTGCTAGGTTTCTCTAGGTGCCGGCAGTGCTAGGGCCCAAAATCCACAGGTAGGCACATAGCGAAAAAAATTCAGTGCCTAGTGGGCTTTTTGCAGTCCTGGGGGGGATCTGGGGTGAGTTGCCCTGGTATGCCTCCAAGAGGGGCAGAAAGACTGTGGCTATATTTTTTGTGGGGTGGGGGCATTGGTATGCCCATTCTGAGCAACCCCACCCCTCTGTATAAAAAAGCCAGCGTAATCGCTGGCACCTAGTGGGCTCTCTGCCGGTCCCCGGTGTGGCAGATCAGAGGCTACTGCCCCCATCTTCCTCCTGGTGGGGCAGAAAGACTGGCATTTCTTGGGGGTGGTGGGGGCATTGGCATGCCCATTCTGGGCAGTCCATACCCCTGAATTTTAAAAACAAATATTCCCTGATGCCTAGTGGGCTTTCTGCCCCCCTGGGTGGCAGGTAAGGGGCTATTGCCCCATATGCCTCTGGGGGAGCAGAAAGACTGTGGCAATTTGTTTTGGGGTGGGGGCATTGGCATGCCCATTCTGGGCAGCCCCCACCCCATTGTATAAATAAAAGTAATAATCCCTGGTGCCTGGGGGGCAGATCAGGGGCTACTGCCCCCTGGGGGGGCAGAAAGACTGTGGCATTTTTGGGGGATGTGGGGACATTGGCTTGCCCATCCTGGGCAGCCCCCAACCCCTAAATCAAATTTAAAAAAATCCCTGGGTTCTAGTGGACTTTCTGCCCCCCGGGGAGGGCAGATTAGGGCATACTGCCCCATCTGTCCCCCAGGGAGGGTAGAAAGACTGGAATTTTGCAGAGGGGGGGTGGGGGCATTGGCATGCCCATCTTGGGCAGCCTCCACCCCTAAATCAAATTTTTTTTTTTAAATCCCTGGCTTCTAGTGGGCTTTCTGCCCCCCGGGGGTCAGATTGGGGATACTGAAATGAAATAAATATGAAATACCAGCATTTGTAAAGTGCACAGCTACCTCCGGAGAGGTGTCCCGGCACTGGGGGCCGTCGGGAAGATTAAGCGGGCTATTTCCCAGAGTCACAAGGTGCTGGGCTAACCTGCCGCCGGGGATCGAACCGTGAGCCCCTGTGTTCCAGAGTCAGCCGCCCTGGATGCTGCACCACACCTCTTCCACCACACATACTGCCCCCATCTGCCCCCAGGGGGGCAGAAAGACTGTAATCTCACTGGGGGGTTGGGAGCATTGTCATGCCCATCTTGGGCAGCCCCTACCCCTATAGTGATATAATGAAAAAAATCCCTGGATCTAGTGGGCTTTCTGCCCCCCTGGGGGAGCAGATTGGAGGCTATTGCCCTCATCTCCCCCCAGGGGGGGCAGAAAGACTGAATTGCTTCCCAAGGGGCAGCTCCCCCTCCCTGGTGTCTAGTGGGTAGAACCCTGCTTGGGGATCGCCCTCCTGGGGCAATCCCCAAGCAGGGATCCACTGGGAAGGGGTACTATTGGAAAGGGGAGATTCTCTCCTTTTAAATGATACCTCTCCTGACTTTCTGACTTGGGGTTGCTGAGATAGTCCCCTGAGCACGTAGAAGGTGAAACTGAAATGAGCCTATCGGCTCATTTCAGTTTTGATTTCTGTGCAATGACGTCAGCGTGACATGCGCGCTGATCGTCATTGCACAGAAACCAGGGGAACAGCCTCGGGAGCTGGGGAAGCTCTTCCCCAGCTCCCGAGGCTATTGGGGGTGAAAGGAAATCCCTCTGGTGCCTGCACCAGAGGCATTCCCTGTGCCATGTGATTGGACGGCTGGGGGCCGTCCGACGCACTGAAGGTGTTTAAAATATAATGTTATAGTTTCTGTTATACATTACATTAAATAACAGTTTTTCTTCTTGTTGTTTATAGTAGCTACTGGTGAAGTTTGAAAACTGTTTTAATGCTGTTTAAGACAATACTACTCTAAAATACTTTTACTGAGTAATGTATGTAAATTACTTTTTTTAAATTCATAAAATAATATGGATGATAACGTGAAAAATGTTTAAAGTTTATTTATGTTATTTGTTTCTAATATAAATAATGTTGATCCTTTACACTATTTGCAAACTATCATCATGTTGCTGATGTAATCAGCCAGGCAGTCATCCTTTCACACAAACACTACCTGTGCTCTCATCTATTCTCTATAGCATAACTATTGCACTAATAGGATAACCCAGGCATTATCCTTGCATTCTTCCTTTCACACAGGCACAACCCATGCACTCATCCAATCACCCAGGCACTAGCCTGTACTCAACCATTTTCTCAGTAATCACCCAAGCAGTACTCTTGCATTGAATTTTTCACTCAGGCACTACCCATGCACTCATCCATTGTCTCAGGCACTACTCATGCACTCATACGATGACCCACCCATCACTCTTACAGTCATGCTTTTACTCAGGCACTACCGATGCACTCATACAGTTAAGGAGGAACTACCTATACACACATGCAATCAATCAAGCATTAATACCAATCGTACAATCACCCAGGCACTAGTCTTGCACTCAACCATTCACCGAGGCACTACCTGTGCACTCAGCCATTCCCTCAAGGCCTATCCATGCACTCATCTAATGACTCAGGCACTAGCCATGCACTCATCCAATGACCCAGGAGGCATTACACTTGCAGTCATCATTTTACTGAGGCACCACCTATGCACTGGTCTAAGTACCCGTCCTTACCCTTCCACTACTAAATTTACTCAGGCACTACCCTTGCACTCATCCAATCACCCAGGAAGTACCCCTGCAGTTATGCAATCGCCAAGGCACTGCACATGCAGTCATGCAATCACTCAGGCACCACTGTTGCACTCATCCATTCACTCAGGCACTACCTATGCACTCATTCAATGACCCAGGCAATACCCTTGCACTGATACTTTCACTCAGGTACTTTTCATACACTCATCCAATCACCCAGGCATATCCCTGCACTTATGCAATCAACTCTAACATTGATCATACACGCATTCATACAAGCAATCACTTTCACTACATACAATTTTTCTATTTTTAACCAGTTTAGGTGGTTCCATTAGAATTTTTTTGGGAACAATTTTACAATTTTATATTTTTTTGCATTTTCTGATTTTTTTTATTTTTGGGGTGTTTTTCATTTTTTTAAAACAAAAAATAAAAGTTAAAGAGTCCAACTCTGCTGTTTCTTTTCAACAAAGAAACACAAGTAACAAAAAAAAATAACATTTGTGAGCTCTGAGGAGTCTTGACAGCGTCTATGGAGAGCTCTCCAACACACAGAGTCGTCAAACATTTTCTGCAGTGGATGCCAGCATCCGCCAACTCCAGAACAATGAGAGGTTGTGGTGTGTTTAAAATAACCCCTGCAGATGTTGATGGTTGTGTTCCATCATCATTGGCTGCTTCTTTCCTTCTTCGGCGCTCCACCTCTCGTGCAAGACGAACAGGGTGTATTGTATCAAGATGCTTTTTCATGGAAGAAGTACCACATTAGAACTTCTTTTCTGATCCTCTTGACAGGACTTTGTGACAAATTGTACATGTCACCTTACGCGCGTTCACTTTCTTTTCACCTTCAGACACAGTGAAGAAAGCCCACACAATGCTTTTCTTCCTCTTCTTCACTGGCTCCTCCACCTCTTCCATCTCCTCCTCCTGTTCTTCAGGGAACGCTGATGCCATTTTTTGGGGGGGGGAAATGAAAAACACCCCAAAAAATACAAAATTAACAGAGCGTACAAAACAGGTAGTCTTCAAGCCAGACACACCCAAAATGAAAGGACAGTAAGAGGTCTTGGTTCCACCCACCAACAGAATGAAAACCTCTTTAACCAATGAGAAGCTTTCTTTCTATGTGACATGAAGTCGCGTAGGGGTCGTGCACCCATCGCGCATACGTTGCGCACCCGTCACGTGTGCGTTGCGCACCCGTAAAATGTACTAAATGTAATATAAAACTGAAAATTACTATTAGGATATTGTGTTTCGAAGTATTTCAATGAAAAGTGTTTATGCAAAACAAATATTTAAACTTGAAACATTCATATTCCATACTTTTGAAAATTACGCCAGAGTCACGTCCCCTACGCAATCCCGGAAATACGTGATGGCAGAATTCACGACCCCGACGCGTTTGCTGCACGATGGTGCAGCGTACATAAAAATGTGCTTTAAACATCTTAAAAATATTGCTCAAGAACACTAATACTAATTTTTAGGATTGATTAATAAACTTCTTAGTTAAAAAAATATATTATTTCAGTGTAAGTATGTATTTTAGGGTTATATTTGTCTAACGGATTCACGCACGCAACGCATAGATCTGCGTCAGGTAAGCGATATCACCGCATGCACAAAAATCAAATTGATAACTTCTTTATTGCTATTTTCATATACTCAGTAATAAAACTCTACAGGAAAAAAAATATATTAATTTGTTCTAAATATGTTTTTTAGAGTGATATTCGTATAACAGATCCGATCACCCACCGCGAAGGGTAGTGTACGGTGCGCAACCCTTTTTTGAATTTAAAAAATATATATACATATAAAGAAGATAGTTATTATAAGAAAAAACAAAACATGTTTCATATTATTAAAAGCAATCATACAAAATTTAATTTAGCAAAGAAAACTTAAAAAAATATGCTAAACATTTTTTTAAACTTTTTCTTTCTGAATTCAAAATTCTGTTATATAATATCACTCTGTACAAAATTACAAACAAGAAAACAATGTTCTTTCAAATAAATAACACTATAAATCTTTGATCAGCTATGCTATATATAATTTTGAAAACTTATCATTATTATTTTAAAACTTTATAAAAATACTTAAAAAACATAGAAAAAAATAAAAAAATACTTACAAACAACTTTTCATAAATAAAATGGTTTAAAAAAGTGTAGAAGTTGATTTGAAAAACCATAGTTAGGAATTAGCATTTAAAAAACCTTAGAAATTAACTGAAAAAACCAGAGGTTTCAGGGACGTTATAGTTAGGAATTAGCATTTAAAAAACCTTAAAAATTCATTGAAAAAACCAGAGGTTTCAGGGACGTAACAGCTAGGAATTAGCAGTTAAAAAACCTTAGAAATTCCCTGAAGAAAACAACAGGCTTCAGGGATGTTTTAGTTAGGCTGACATTTTACTCATACCGAACCAGAGAAATTCAGCCGTTATAGTAAGCTGAGCTAACTATAACTCGTGCCCCGCAATGTACTGCTGATGACGTCACATATTACATCACTCATGACATGGTCAGTGACATCACTGATGACATCACTGATGACATCTCAAATGATATCACTGATGACATCACTGATGACATCATCCACTTAATCTCTGATGCACCTCCTCACACCCTAATATAAACTTTCATACACCCACTCTAAAATACAGACTACCATTCTCGAAACCTTAGACACACCAATACCAGTTAGTACATACCCACTCACGGATTCATAGGTCTACACACACATCCTTTCACTCACCCATACAGCCCCTTGCAGATGCACTCATGAACCCATACACCCAGTGAATCACCCACTCACACATCCATGCAGGGGGTTACACACACCCCCACCCACACAGACACTCAGGCTCCCATTCAGGTACTCAGACAACCAATCATTAACCCATATAGACACTCATGTAGCTACTCAGCAACCCATGCAGCCACTTACACATCAACTGACAGACTGATACAGACATTCAAACTTTTGCGGAAGTGGAAACCTGCGCGCCATCACGTGGCTCCAATCAGCTCTGCGTGGCATCGTATGCATCGGTTATGATGATGCGGTCACCTATATAGGCGTCACCCAGGCGCGCGAACGTCAGTACTTTCTACTTTTTCACGCCAGAAGCGCAGAGCCATGAAGTGACTGACTTGAAGGTGTGTCATAACTAGGGCCCTGAAAAAGGTATGCTTGAGTCTGGAAGGAATCTGCAGCTAGATAATGCATTACAGAAAGTAAGCAACTTGTTTATCTGATAGAGACATCTAGCTTCAAATTCCCTACCTTTGAATAGACATCCAAGCCATAACCTCCTGGCAGTGGTCTGCGGACTGATTCCTCACACTAGAAAGTCCTGCAGGACTGAAAGGGCAAAATGCCCTTCCCTGCAGATCTGCCTGTCAAGGTAGTAGTGTATGGCAAACGTGTGAAAAGATTCCCACGTTGCTGCCTGGCAGATGTCCAGGACTGGGACACCCCGTCCACTGCCGTGGTCGCAGCCTTCCCCCCTGGTGGAATGAGCTTGTAAGCCCTCAGGGAGCTTCTTCTTAGCCAGGACGTAGCAGACTTTAATGCAGAAAATGACTGTAGGAAATTAGGATCTGCTTTCATGGCTACTGCCACATTTTGTTTGGTGTCAGTCTGCTTTTGTCCTAGTCTGACTGGGATCCTGCTAATCAGGGCCCCAGTCACTGTGCTTTCTCCCTAAATTGACCATGATAAATACTTTGGCACATCCACAAGAGGCTACTGGGGTACCCTTATAAGTCCCTAGTACAGGGTACCAAGGTACCGAGGGCATACGTACATCAGGGGTCTTCCATGGGCTGCAGCATGTATTATGGCACCCATGGGAGTCCACTTAAACTGTGACTACAGGACTGCCATTGCAGCCTGTATGGGTTGGTGCTTCCACCTCTTGTTACAGATATAAGTATCCTTACAATCTGAGGTCACTCCACTTAAAACCTATAAGCCAACACTACGGCAGGATCTTCAGTCCTGAGGGCAGTTTGCTTGGTTTTAAATGTGAGGGTGCCCCTGCATGAGCAGGACACCCCTTTAAACCCCAGAGTAGATTCTCCAGGCTTTCTAAGTGCGGTCAACCATTTTAATACATATACTGGACAGTCAATATGAGATGTCTAACTATATAGTGGCTGCATCGAAACCGGTCATGTTTGGTATCAAACATGTTGGAATCATACCCCAACACTGATTCCAGTGCTGGAAGTATGATCCCATGTACCTGGGGGCTTCCTTGGGATACCCCCCTGTACTCCAGGTAGCTGCCTTTCAGGGTCTGACGGCAAGCTAGTGCTGCATCCGACTACAGACACTATTCTGCCCTCCGACTACTGAGCCAAGCTCGAGCAGGGGAAGGTAGAGCAATAGGTTTCCTGTCACAGGGACGTGTGACCACCTCCCAGGCAGGACTTAGTGTTTTGGGCTGGGATGGGGGCACGAAACTGGACAAAGGACATGGGAGCATCCTCCCCTCTGTCCAGCCCCTCCTGTGCGAGGGACCCCTTAGTCGTTCCAACCCTTTCCCTAGGGTACTTAAGGGCTTACCTGTGGGTGTCTCTTCAAATTCGCATGGGGCGAAGACTCAGGCCTATAACCACGTCACTTTTCGACCATCTGGGCACTTAGACTTCGCTGGATTTTGCTTGGAACCGAGACTGTATCAAAGAAGACTCCTGCTGATCCTGGTCTCGCTGTTCTGAAAGTCTTCTTCGTCACCTGTGCTTCTTCTAAGACCTTCACCAGAATTGTGGGCATCAAGGACACCTGAAGTAATCTCCCTTGGAGTGAAGGAGTACCTCCCCCGCAGCTGCAGGCACTACAATGATGCAGACCGGTATGCTGCTCCTTTTGCCCTACGGACTCCCCGAGGCTCAGCAACACAGGTGGTAGTTCTGCAACTCCATCGAGGCCTGACCTGTCCTCTCTGCAATTTTGAGGCCAGTATCCCTCGTCAGAACCGCTGGGACTGAACCCATGTGCACTGCGTTGACTTGCCGTTGCCAAGGCTTGTTGGCTCTGCACTCCAGAGATCTTCGGGCTACAAGAAGGTCCAGCCTCCAGAATCTCTTCCTGCCAAGCACAAAGTCCTCACCTCATCCTCTGCACCGTGGGCTTTCCTTCTTTGTGAGCTGCTCGAGTTACCCTTGCGACTCATGGGCCTTCATTCTGTGGGTCCTCTGGAGAGTCTTCTCCTGCTTGCTTGCTCCTTCTTCGTTTACCACGCCAGTTGCATCCACCAAGGCTTGCTGGAGCTCCCGCTGGACACCGACACCTTGGTCGGAAACATCTGTTGTGAGACAGCTCTTGAACGGCTACTTGTCTTCTTCAGCGTCACCTGGTCCTTACAGCTGCAGCGATAAGGTCACCGTCAATTCTCCCGAACCTCCCAACATCAGTGGGCATTGCTCTTCAGGGCCTCCTGGTCACTCCTGAGTGGCATAGACTCTGTCTCCTCTACTTGCAGGTTCTTCACTGTTGGAAAGTGCCCCTTTTTGCATGGTTACCCGCCCACTTTTTACCTGACACATGATGCACTTTTGACTTGGTGTGCCCTGGGTCCCTGACAATCAGGTTCCCAGGGCCTGTGTTCTTTCCCAAAGCTGTACTTCTGTACCCAGAACTGGCACATCTCTGGCCACAGGTAAGAGCAAAAGGTACCATGGGTACCAGGGGCACTTTGATCAGGGAAGGCCTCTAAGGGCTGCAGCACCTGTTGTGCCGGGAAATGGCCTTAACAACGCGGGCTGAGCCACGTGTGCCATTTCCCCGCAAGCCGTACAACACTTGCCTTAACCATGCATGTGAATTAACAACGCATATGCATGGTTAAGGCAATGCGCTGTCCAGTTGCTGAGCGGAAGGGGAAGACAGGGAGAGTAAGACTCGGACTCGGGAGACACTGTGAGGTAAGTAGGGCTGGGGCTTGGTCTTGGGGGGTGGGGGCTGGGGCTTGGTCTTTGGGGGTGGAGGAGGTAGAGGGTCATGATATTTTTTAGGGTGGGGGCAGTTTTTAGAGCTAAGGATGGAAGAAAAAAGTACAGTTTACAAGGCAGGGAGCAGGGTTGGGGTAGTTTAGGGATGTAGTGGATAGATTTTAGGGCTCAGGGAAGGGGGTCTGGATCGGGGTTGTTTTTGGGGTGTGGGCTCAGCCCTCCACAGGGCTTGGTCGCCCCACTCACTGCTGCCGCTCCTGCCTGGAGATTCCTTTGCTCGCTGCCCGCTGCTCCTGGGACTTTCCCGCTGCCTGCTGCTCCTGGGACTTTCCCGCTGCTCCTGGGACTTTCCCGCTGCCTGCTGCTCCTGGGACTTTCCCGCTGCTCCTGGGACTTTCCCGCTGCCCGCTGCTCCTGGGACTTCCCGCCACTGCCTCCCTGCGGCCCCGCCCCCCCGTGATTCCATTCGCCGCCCCGCTCCCGCCACCCAGCTGCTCCTCCCTCCAGGCTCCTTACTTATGACGCCCCTGAGCGACCGCGCAGCGGCTCGCGCGCAGCGGGAGCACCGACGGAGCGCCGAAGGTGCGCCAAAGGTAAGCCCGTCTGCGCCCGTCCGCGCCTGGCCCGCGCCCAGCGCCAGGACCCCTGGATCCCACCGATGCAACACTACTCGACGGACCTACGACGCCGCCACCCTCACCGCACTCAATGCCGGCCGGAACCCTGCCTGCTACCGAGCCTCACCGAGACGCACCCACGGACCCTTCACCTGCCAAGCCTGCCGATTCACCTGCCCCCGGACGTGCACCACCTCCGCCAAGTCGAGCACCAGCAGCAACCACCTGAAATGCATCCTGTTGAACACCCGCTCCGTCCACAGGCACGCCGTGGAACTCTGGGACCTGCTCGACGCAACAGCACCGGACGCCGCCTTCCTCACCGAAACCTGGATGAACGCCTCCTCAGCGCCCGACATCGCCATAGCCATCCCGGACGGATACAAGATCACCCGGAAGGACCGCGTCAACCAGACGGGAGGAGGCATCGCCATCGTACACAAGAACACCATCCGCATCTCGACTAACTCCGACGAGACCTTCACCGCCGCCGAACACCTACACTTCCAGTTACACACTGACCCCAAGACCACCCTCCGAGGCACCCTCATCTACAGACCCCCGGGACCACGCACACTATTCAGCGAAGACATCGCAGACTTCATCAGCCCGCACGCCATGCCCTCCGCCGACTACATCCTCCTAGGGGACCTCAACTTCCACCTGGAGAACAACAACGACAGAAACACCACCGCCCTGCTGGACAACCTCGCCAACCTCGGACTCAAGCAACTGGTGAACACGCCCACCCACTACGCCGGCCACACGCTTGACCCCGTCTTCTCTTCCAGCAAGCACATCTCCTTCAGCCATGCCACCGGACTCCACTGGACCGACCACAGCTGCGTCCACTTCAGCTTCAGAAAGACTGCGACCCACCACCACCCGCAACAGGCTCCCCGCCGGAGCTGGAGCAAGATCACCGCCGAGCAGCTCACCGCCTCCCTCAGCCAGAACACACCCACCAACACAACGGACCCAAACGAAGCAGCCAGCAACCTCGCCAAGTGGCTGACCGCCTGCGCCGACGACCTCGCACCACTAAAAACCCTCCCAGCAGACCCGGAAGCAAGAAAACCCCTTGGTTCACCAACGAACTCAAGGAATCCAAGAAGAACTGCCGCACTCTTGAGAAAGCCTGGCGACTCGACCAGACCACAGACAACAGGACCGCCCTCAAGCACGCCACCCGCAAACACCACCAGCTGATCCGTGCCACCAAGAAGTCGGCACTCAAAGAACGACTGGACAACAACGCCCACGACAGCAAGGAACTTTTCAGCATCGTCAAAGAGTTCTCCAACCCCAGCGCCGGAAACAACGACATCAACCCCTCGCAAGACCTCTGCAACTCACTCGCCGCGTTCTTCCACCGCAAGATCACCGACATACATAACAGCTTCGACGCACAGACCACGCACCCTACCGCCGAACCAACGCCCGCCACCACCACCCTCTGCAACTGGACCCCGATCAGCACCGAAGACACCACCCGCACGATGAACTCCATCCACTCCGGATCACCAACCGACCCCTGCCCACACCACGTCTTCAACAAAGCCGACGCCACCATCGCACCCCATCTCCGGGACATCATCAACTCCTCCTTCCACACCGCCACCTTCCCGGAGAGCTGGAAGCACGCCGAGCTTACCGCCCTCCTGAAGAAACCAACGGCGGACCCCACCGACCTCAAGAACTACCGTCCCATCTCGCTCCTTCCGTTTCCGGCCAAAGTCATCGAGAAGACCATCAACAGACAGCTTGCCGCCTTCCTCGAGATGAATGGATCCCTCGACCCTCGCAGTCCGGGTTTCGGGCCAACCACAGCACCGAGACCGCCCTTATCGCAGCCACCGACGACATCAGAACCCTAACCGACAACGGGGAAACAGCAGCCCTCATCCTCTTGGACCTCTCCGCGGCGTTCGACACCGTCTGCCACCGCACCCTAGTGAAGCGCCTCAGCAACATCGGAATCCGAGAGAAAGCACTGGAATGGATCATCTCGTTCCTCGCCGGAAGAACCCAGAGAGTCCGCCTCCCCCCGTTCAGATCCGAGGCCACCGAAGTCATCTGCGGCGTTCCACAAGGATCTTCACTCAGTCCAACCCTCTTCAACGTCTACATGAGCCCCCTCGCAGCCATCGCACGCCAACACAACCTCAACATCATCTCCTACGCCGACGACACCCAGCTGATCCTCTCCCTCACCAACGACCCCACCACCGCCAGAGCCAACCTACACGACGGGATGAGAGACGTCGCCGACTGGATGAGGAACAGCCACCTTAAACTGAACTCAGACAAGACGGAAGTCCTCATCCTGGGCTCATCACCCTCCGCGTGGGACGACTCTTGGTGGCCCCCGGCCCTGGGCACCGCGCCCAAGCCAACGGACCATGCACGCAACCTGGGCTTCATCCTGGACTCCTCCCTGTCGATGACCAGACAAGTCAACGCCGTCTCATCTTCGTGCTTCAACACCCTGCGCATGCTCCGCAAGATCTTCAGATGGATCCCCACTGAAACCAGGAAGACCGTCACCCAGGCACTCGTCACCAGCCGACTGGACTATGGGAACACCCTCTACGCCGGAACCACAGCCAAACTTCAAAAAGACTCCAGCGCATCCAGAACGCCTCCGCACGACTCATCCTGGACATCCCCCGACACAGCCACATCACCGGACACCTGAAAGACCTGCACTGGCTCCCCGTCAGCAAGAGAATCACGTTCAGACTCCTCACCCACGCACACAAGGCCCTCCACGACCTGGGCCCCAAGTACCTCAACGACCGCATGACCTTCTACACGCCCACCCGCCAGCTACGATCAACCAGCCACGCCCTCGCCACCGTACCACGCATCCGCAGAGCCACCGCCGGAGGAAGATCCTTCTCCTACCTGGCAGCCAAGACCTGGAACTCCCTCCCCACTCACCTTCGGCGAACCCAGGACCATCTCTCCTTCAGGAAGCAGCTCAAGACCTGGCTGTTCGAGCAGTAACTTACCCCCTCCCCCAGCGCCTTGAGACCCTCCCGGGTGAGTAGCGCGCTCTATAAATGCCGTGATTGATTGATTGATTGATTGATTGGGCTTAATTTTTACAGCTCAGGGCAGGGGGCAGGTTCTGGGTAGTTTAGGGATGTAGGGGATCATTTTTAGGGCTCAGGGCAGGGGTGCTGGGGTCTGGGTAGTTTTTGGGGTGTGGGTTTATTTTTTAGGGCTCAGGGCAGGTGGAAAAGTGACAGTTTACAGGGCAGGGAGCAGTTTAATTTAGGGAGGTAGGGGATCATTTTTAGGGCTCAGGGCAGGGGGGCTGGGTTGGGGTAGTTTTTGGGGCACAGGCTTAATTTTTAGGGGTCAGGGCAGGGGGAGAAGGGAAGATTTACAGGGTGGGTTTAAGGTAGTTTAGGGATGTAAGAGATTGTTTTTAGGGCTCAGGGCAGGGGGACTGGGGTCAGGATAGATTTTGGTGTGTGGGTAATTTTAGAGCTCAGGGCAGGCGGAAAAGGGACAGTTTACAGGGCAGGGTCGGGTAGTTTAGGGATGTATTGATAGTTTAGGGCTCAGGGGGGCTGGGGTCAGGGTAGTCTTTAGGGTGTGGGCTTATTTTTTAGGGCTCAGGGCAGGCAGAAAAGGGACAGTGTACAGGGCAGGGAGCAGGGTTGGGGTAGTTTAGGGATGTTGGGGATAGTTTTTAGGGCTCAGGGCAGGGAGGCTGGGTTGGGGTAGTTTTTGGGGCGTGGCTTAAATTTAACGCCCAGGGTAGGGGGAGGAAGGACAGTTTACAGGGCAGGGGTCAAGTTCGGGGTAGTTTAGGGATATAGGGGATAGTTTTTAGGGCTCAGGGTGGGGGGCTGGGGTCGGGGTCGGGGTAGTTTTTGGGGTGTGGGTTTAATTTTTAGGGGGCAGGGGAGAGAGATAAGGGACACTTTACAAGGCAGGGGTATGATCTTTAGACCGCATGCCCCTTTACCCATCATGCCTTTACTACGAAATTGAGTGGTAAAGGCATGCGTGGTAAGGCATGCATGCTAAAGACGCGGTCGTGGCAGAGACTGCGTGGTTCAGGCATGCGAGGTTTAGGCATGCGTTGTATCATCATACAACCTTTTGTGCCACCGTTAAAAGCCCTGTACCTTAACACCCACACACTGCCATTGCAGTCTGTGTGTTTTGGTGTAGAGAAAAGTGAAGAGTCAACATGGCACACATCCCTGTGTTATATTTTTGAGGAGTCGTTTGCACACCTGTTTTCATAATAGTCCATTTTTTACTGTATTATTCAAAGAATGCTCTCAAACAAGGTCATGCGTGCAGGCGCGATCGTGCAATGCCCCCGCTGCACTTCTTCGATAATTTCCAAACAAGTGGAGCGTGTGTAACGTTCCACATACGCGTCGCACAGCAAAAGAATTATTCAAAACTCTGGTATATTTAATATTCCATTTTAATCACAAGTTTGTCTACGATTTCATCCATAAATTAATCAGATTTTAATCCATTCAAATCCAAGACTTTGTCAATCGCATAGTTTCAAGTGCTGAGGAAATGCCTATCCGGGCCTTTTCAAAAGCAATTTAGGGAGTACGCAGTCCCAGGCAGCCATGTTAATGATGACCCAATGCATTTCGGGCTAAAAGATTGCCCTTCTTCAGGGGTAGCTGCAATATTAAAGCAAACACAGATGTCACACATTTTTAGACAACTCTATTTAGCATACTAGTAAACTTAGCATTTTAAACAATCCATCTGCACTTTATAATGCTATCATACCTTTATAACATTCAATGTTGAATCACATCCCCTCAATCAACATCTACCTTTAACAAAATCTTCTGTCATGTGCTCACCCTCGTAGCTAAACGTAATCATTTACAAAATGCAACCTTTCAAAAAACCTTTGTGCGTTTAAATTAAACCTTCAATCGTAAAGAACCATTACTACCTGCATGTTCCTGTATCCTGAATCGAAAAAATAAACATTTTCAAGACCCCGTAGTTTGCATAGCAACTTGACTCGTGGCTGTTAAAACAACAAAACGCCGTTCTTCCATTTAAACCCTGCCCAAAACTTCCCATGTGATTACGAAACCTCCCTCTAGTGATGGACATAAAGAAAATACATGACCCATGTTATTGATTTGAATGTTACCCACTTATTTTTGCCCACATTCTTTGGTGTAACAAAACATCACATGTTATTAAAACCCAAACCATCTCTACGATAACAGTGCTTATCATGATACCCATGAATTCAGAGTCCTAAAAGGGATTGTCTTGGTTCTTAATCGTTACGCAAATTCCTCCACATTACTGTGTGCTATTCGAGCTGCCTTGGAACAATGAATTTCCATTTCTTGGTGGCTTGTCAACTGTCTTATGTTCGTCTTCGGGTGCAAACAACAGTTTTGGAGGCAAACAAGTATAATTATATTTTTGAGGAGTCGTTTGCACACCTGTTTTCATAATAGTCCATTTTTTACTGTATTATTCAAAGAATGCTCTCAAACAAGGTCATGCGTGCAGGCGCGATCGTGCAATGCCCGCGCTGCACTTCTTTGTTAAAAGTAGATGTTGATTGAGGGGATGTGATTCAACATTGAATGTTATAAAGGTATGATAGCATTATAAAGTGCAGATGGATTGTTTTAAACGCTAAGTTTACTAGTATGCTAAATAGAGTTGTCTAAAAATTTGTGACATCGGTGTTTGCTTTAATATTGCAGCTACCCTTGAAGAAGGGCGATCTTGTAGCCCGAAATGCATTGGGTCATCATTAACATGGCTGCCTGGGACTTCGTACTCCCTAAATTGCATTTGAAAAGGCCCGGATAGGCATTTCCTCAGCACTTGAAACTATGGGATTGACAAAGTCTTGGATTTGAATGGATTAAAATCTGATTAACTTATGGATGAAATCGTGGACAAACTTGTGATTAAAATGGAATATTAAATATACCAGAGTTTTGAATAATTCTTTTGCTGTGCGACGCGTATGTGGAACGTTACACACGCTCCACTTGTTTGGAAATTATCGAAGAAGTGCAGCGGGGGCATTGCATGATCGCACCTGCACGCATGACCTTGTTTGAGAGCATTCTTTGAATAATACAGTAAAAAATGGACAATTATGAAAACAGGTGTGCAAACGACTCCTCAAAAATATAATTATACTTGTTTGCCTCCAAAACTATCGTTTGCACCCAAAGACGAACATAAGACAGTTGACAAGCCACCAAGAAATGGAAATTCATTGTTCCAAGGCAGCTCGAATAGCACACAGTAATGTGGAGGAATTTGCGTAACGATTAAGAACCAAGACAATCCCTTTTAGGACTCTGAATTCATGGGTATCATGATAAGCACTGTTATCGTAGAGATGGTTTGGGTTTTAATAACATGTGATGTTTTGTTATACCAAAGAATGTGGGCAAAAATAAGTGGGTAACATTCAAATCAATAACATGGGTCATGTATTTTCTTTATGTCCATCACTAGAGGGAGGTTTCGTAATCACATGGGAAGTTTTGGGCAGGGTTTAAATGGAAGAATGGCGTTTTGTTGTTTTAACAGCCACGAGTCAAGTTGCTATGCACACTACGGGGTCTTGAAAATGTTTATTTTTTCGATTCAGGATACAAGAACATGCAGGTATTAATGGTTCTTTACGATTGAAGGTTTAATTTAAACGCACAAAGGTTTTTTGAAAGGTCGCATTTTGTAAATGATTACGTTTAGTTACGAGGGTGAGCACATGACAGAAGATTTTGTTAAAGGTAGATGTTGATTGAAGGGATGTGATTCAACTTTGAATGTTATAAAGGTATGATAGCATTATAAAGTGCAGATGGATTGTTTTAAACGCTAAGTTTACTAGTATGCTAAATAGAGTTGTCTAAAAATTTGTGACATCGGTGTTTGCTTTAATATTGCAGCTACCCCTGAAGAAGGGCAATATTTTAGCCCGAAATGCATTGGGTCATCATTAACATGGCTGCCTGGGACTGCGTACTCCCTAAATTGCTTTTGAAAAGGCCCGGATAGGCATTTCCTCAGCACTTGAAAATATGGGATTGACAAAGTCTCGGATTTGAATGGATTAAAATCTGATTAATTTATGGATGAAATCGTGGACAAACTT
Organism: Calotriton arnoldi; assembly: GCA_963921515.1. Taxonomy (NCBI): domain Eukaryota; kingdom Metazoa; phylum Chordata; class Amphibia; order Caudata; family Salamandridae; genus Calotriton; species Calotriton arnoldi. The sequence continues at coordinate 95,253 of CAWUFW010018337.1, forward strand.
GTGATTAAAATGGAATATTAAATATACCAGAGTTTTGAATAATTCTTTTGCTGTGCGATGCGTATGTGGAATGTTACACACGCTCTACTTGTTTGGAAACACATCCCTGTGTGCCATGCCTACAACCCACTGCCTGAGGCCAAGGTAAGCCACCCCTCTAGCAGGGTGCACTAGCCCTCAGGTGAGGGTACAGTGGCATGAGCCCTGTACCCTCCAGTGCCTAAGTCCATTCTTAGACAATGTAAGTGTAGTAAAGCCATAAAGATTATATGGTCTGGGAGATGGTCATTACGAACTCCACAGCTCCATAGTGGCTTTACTAAAATCTGGTAAGTTTGGTAGCAAACTTCTCAACACATTAAACCCACACTGATGCCAGTGTGGGATTTAATGTAAAATGCACACAGAGAGCATCTTAGAGATGCCCCCTGGAAAACGGCCAGCCCTGGTGGGGTTCCTAAATGGCTGCCTGCCATTTGCCACCACCAGACAGGTTTCTGGACTGCTGGGTAGAGAGCCTCTGCTCTCTGGGTAAAAAAAAAAAGCCCATCCTAGGCAGAGGTGTCATGCCTCCTCCCCCATGATGGGCTGGGTCCACAATGGAGAAGCTTCAAAGACCTGCTGCCTTTGTGAGCTGTCCCTGCCATTTGCTGCAACAACTGGCTCCCACCGGTTCTGCCCCCACTTTGAGTGAGAGAATCAGCGGGAAAACCAAGCTAGGAGTAGAGGTGTGCTCAACTTTGCTAACGCCACCCCTCAGGTGGGGGGGCGTGGTGAAGCACCCATCTCAGACCCCTCCATCTTAAAGATAAGGACACCCAACCAATCAGGAAGAGGCTCATGCCCCCCTCCTATTGGAGGATGGCATACTAGGGGGTGTACAAGGAAGGGACCCATTGGTCCCAACCTGCACACCCCTTTTTAACACCCCTAAATTTAGAATTTAGGGGCAACCCTGAACCTTGCCTCTTCAGATTCAAGGAAGAAAGAAGGACTGAAGAGCCGTGCTGACCCAGATAGAAGAGGACACCTACTGCTTTAGCCCCAGCCCTACCGGCCTATCCTGACTATGACCTGCCTACAGCAAAGAAATCGGCGTGTCCAGTAGCCAGCATCACCCCAGAACCTGGAGGATCTCCCCTGCACTCACCTTACGAACTCTGTCTCCCGTGAGCACCGGATCTGCTTAAACCAAAGACTCCAAGACCAGAACCCGGATCCAGTTGGCTCTGCGGTCCTGCACCACTCTGCAATTGGCCACCATGGCCCGAGTCAGAGTGGCCCAACTTCACGAGGAGGTCTCCCCAGCGATCCTGCCCAGAGATCTTGTGATCAAAGACCTCACTCAAGCTTCAAGACGACACCTGCAGCCTTAACCTGAAGCATCCCCCCGACCAAGACCGAAGGAGGTCATAAGAATCCAATGCCAAAAGACACCACACAGCCTTGGGTGACCCCACCGGTGTCCAGGTATTCCCCAAGATCCCAGCTTACCTCTCCAGCTGGTGGTCACCTTCAGGAAGTCTCCCTGCTTGAGTCTGCAGCCCCTTTTCCGAACCGATGATCTCCATTGATATCCACTGGCTCCCTAACGTCGCCTTGGAACTCTGCACCCGGCCGCACCGGTGCCACTGGTTGTGCAGCTACTGTCCTAATTGCTGGCCCCTGCAGTGCTGATCTTAACCCGAAGAGCTTTGCTGTCACACCAGAGTGGCCTGTTTGCAAGTAGCCCCTGCCTGGAGAACCCCTTAGCCCTGTTGGCTAACATTGGGCCACTGCACTCTCAACCCAGCCGCCCCAGTGCTGCTGGCGGTGCAACTTGAATGCCAACCTAGACCTTGGAGAACTTTGGTCCTAACCCCCAAAGCTACCGCTCGTAAGACGTTTACTTACCTGTGAAACCGATAACCATTTTTCTCGCATAGAATGTTATGTGTTTTGGTTCCTAAAACGTTTGAAGTGTTGAGCTGATGTTTTGTATGGAGAAAAAGTAACCAAACTGGGAATCCTAAAAAGTCTTACTTACCTTCTGTTGTGAGATCCCCGGTGTGGTATCTAGGCATACCACCTCGAGTAGCCGAAGCAATCCAAAAGTAATCTAAAAACAATCCAAAAGGGACTTACTGGAGGGGTAGTTGGCCCCAAGGAAGTCGTTGTGGACCAACTACCTCTCCTGTTACCTCCAGTAAGTCCCACACAGCAGGATTGTTGAGTTCTGATAGCAGGCCACGCCACTTTTCTCCACCAGTCTGCAAACGTGCATCATGGCACGCTCCTGGTTGGGGGATGAAGTCCCCTTTGCTGCTGGGGGTCCTTGGGGGCCAACTAGCCTACCTGTTACCTCCAGTAAGCCCCACACAGTGGGACTGCTGAGAGGTGGTCACAGGCCATGCCCCCTTTCTCCACCACTCTGCAAATGCGCCTCCTGGCATGCTCATGATTGGGGCATGAAGTCCCCTTGCCTCTTGAGGGTCCCTGGGGGCCAACTAGCCCCTCTGTTACCCTGGGGCGAGGCCATTTCATACTTAAAAAAAAAAATTAAGGATGGGAGTCGCGCGGCCCCCCTCCGCAGGCCGATTTCGGCCCAGGGGACCCCATCCCCCGGCCATTTAAAAAAAAATTTAAATTAAAAAAGGGAGGGGGCGAGTGGCCCCCATCCCGGGCTATTTTCAGCCCTGGGGACCCCATCCCCTGGGGCATGGCCAGCTGGTTGGGGACCGCGGGGACTGAAGGCCCCCGTGGTCCCGGCCGGCTCCCGCCTCCTGTGGGAGCCGGCATGGCTTTTTACCCCCAGGGAGCTACTTACATGCAGCTCCCTGGAGGTAAAAAGTGAAGTGGACTCACTTTGAATAAGCGAGAGCAAAGTGCTCTCGCTTGTCCACAGCGAGCACACTGTTTGCTATGGGATGGCAGGAGATGTGCTCCCGCCATCCCATAGCAAACTGCAATGTCCGGGGGGTGGGCACCCAGGGACATTGCAGGAGCTGTCCCTGGGGAGTGGCAGTCCCCAGGGCCATTTATGGCTCCAGAAGGGGGCCGCATGGCCCCCCATCCAATTGTAAGTAGCTCTGGGAAGGTGGTAGTCCCCAGGGCTGTGTGGGGGGCAGGGGCCCCCCCAAGCCTAATTATATACTTAGCCCCGGGGAGTTGGCAGTCCCCAGGGCTGCAGGTAGGCCGTGTGGCCTGCCACATTTAACAAACATAGCCCAGGGAGGTGGAGGTCCCTGGGGCTGAAGGGGGGCATCATGGCTCCCCCGCATTGAATGAATAAGCCCTGGGGAAGTGGTGGTCCCCAGAGCCCCCGCATCAAATTTTTTCATTGCCCCGGGCCCTGGCCCACCCAGGGGCTTAAAGGAAACGAAGCGCAGAACCATGCTTTGTTTTTTTTGGGTCGGATTCGCAGATCGAACGTGAATCCCGCCCCCCCAAAAAATGCTTTTTTGGCCCTCTGAGCAGGCATAGGGGTCAGGGTGTTGCTACCCTGACCCCTTTCCTTGTTTAACCTTTTTATTCCTTTTTCATTGTGACTCGGTTCAACCAAGTCACAAGATAGCTGCCAACACTTCTTGGTTTGAAGTGTTAGCAGCCAATCAGAGCTCAGGCTCGAGATCGGGAGGGTTTATATTTGTATATCTGAGAAATCTTTAAATTTGTCAGGAATTACTGAATGGGTTTACACCATTAAACAAAAAGAGGGCACTCTGGACCAAGAGCTACCTGTCTGCTAAATTTGGTGTAATTCCGTTCAGCAGTTCGGGTTGTAGCTGTGTCAACAGTTTCCTATGGAAATTAACATGGAGAAAAAGCGTTTTGGGACCCCCTCTTTTTCTCGGCCCCCACTTGACGAATCACCCCGAAATTTTCAACACAGCAGCTGAAGTGAGCGGGTCAGTAGTTATAAAACTTTTGTGAAGATTTATCAAATGGCGCCAAAGATTTTGGCAAAAGAATAGAAACAAGGTCCTAACTATAACTACCTACTGGCGAACACCAGGGGCTGTATTACAGAAGGTGCCCTGGGGTGCAACGGGCATTTGCAACCCGCTTTACGATCCCCGGAGCAACTTGGTATTATAGAAGGGGGCACAGACGCTTGTGCGTCCCCTTCTATAATACCAATAGCGCTGGCGTACTTAATGCGCCAGTGTTACCTTCAGAGGGTGTTCCCTCATTTTCATAGGGGTGTGTCCTATGCAAATGAGGGAATTCCTTTGACTCTGAGCCCGCGCCATATTACAGACGCGGGACCAGAGTCAAAAAAGTCCTCAGGAAGTGCACTGACAGTGCGCCATTAAAAAGGTTGTGCACCGTCAGTGCACCTCCTGACAGCAGCCCTCTGCAGGGGGTAAAGGGGTTCCCAAGGACCCCCCAGACATCCCCTTGCAGGCGGGTGCCATCACTGACTGCACCCGCCTACAAGGGGATCTCTAATCCCCTTTGAAAGAGCAGGCGGGTGCCGCCTGCACTGTGAAAACACGGAGCGGCTGCTCCATGTTTTCACATAAATGTGCTGCCCTGGGGGCAGCGTGAGGTCGCGGCTGCCCTGGGGGCAGCGCATATTTCATAATAGGGCGCATTGGCATTGTTTGCGCCGGCGCACCTTTGGAAAGGTGCGCCGGGCGCAAACAATGCCAATACGGAATACGGCCCCAGTAGGTAATATATCATTCAATGCTATCAAATTTTCTCAAGGATTTATTAACTCATGTTACATGTTGCAACCTATATGAATCCAAGCAATATTGTTGGGGTACTATACCTACACTGTTGTTTTATGCTGTTAAATTTGCCATCAAGTTATTTCTAGCAGGTTTTAATCAATACAAAAAACAAACCATGTAGGATTTTATATTTTACCATCAATTAACTAATTATGACACTACATGAGTAATGTATTTACCATGGATGACTTCTGTGATATTGTAACAGAATTAACATAATCTGTAGAAATTGAATCAAACTGAAATGTCTTTCAACCCACAAGATACATTTATGCATTTTTTTCTTTATATCTATTGTTATCGTGTCATGTGGGTCGCAGAAGTTCTTTTAAAATGACCTGACTGAAGTAAGTGGTCATGTGACCAAGACCCTGTGTGTGGTCGAAAAGAGGTATATTTTTGCTGCCTGATTAAACTATACCTTTCTTAATGCAAACAGAGGGGCTTATGATTCTCTGCTGGAGGGGTAGAAAATGTGCATTTATATATGTATATATATATATATATATTCTTCCAAGGATATATGTAGACGATCACAAAGAGGTTGTTTACACCACCAGTTGTTTAATTTTCAGTTAGTTACGCGTTTCGCCTGTCACAGCAGGCCTGCTGTGACAGGCGAAACGCGTAACTAACTGAAAATTAAACAACTGGTGGTGTAAACAACCTCTTTGTGATCGTCTACATATATCCTTGGAAGAATATTTGCAACCGGCGTGCTCCGCCGGTAATTGACGATCTGCCTGCCTGGGGCGGGGGGAGACAGAAGGAGCAACCTGTCTTGGATATATATATATATATATATATATATATATATATATATATATATATATATATATATATATATTACCTACTGGCGGTCGCCAGTAGGTAGTTATAGTTAGGACCTCGTTTCTATTCAAAAAGCGTTTCTTCTTTTTCCATAACTTTGGCGCCATTTGACGAATCTTTGCACATTTTTCAAAACTAATGGGGCGCTCCGGTCAGCTTCTGTCTTGAAAGTTTCGGAGTGATTCGTCAAGCGGGGGCCGAGAAAAAAGGGGGGTCACAAAACACATTTTCCCCATGTTAATTTCCATAGGAACTTTAGACAAACCTACAGCCCGAACTGCTGAACGGAAATACACCAAATTTGGCAAAAAGGTAGGACTTGGTTCAGAAAGAGCCCTTTTTTTAACAACTTTGTTTTCCAAGAGAGAAAAGACAGCGTAGGCAGCATTTAAAACCATTTGGTTTAAAGAAATTACACTTACTGCCTTCGTTGATTCAATATGCCATACCAATGCATCTTGGAACTTTGAGTGCACAGTAAGGTCACATGACTGAGAGTGAGCACTTGTATTAAATTTGATGTCACCCACCTGTGAGTAAGGCGCAAGCCGAAACCGGTAGGGTTAAACCTGCAGCAAATGGAATAAATATCTGTGCAAATCCAAACCGGGCTCGGCATTTCTTTGTTGGATGTTCATGACGGAGGCCTCCATCTCCGTTGTTCGCCGGAGCCGCCCTGCAGGGTTGGGGGCCCCCTATTTGGAGACATTTGTGTTGCCGTGATACGGATTGAGGGGGCATGACTCACTTTGCTCATTGCCAGACCCACGGACTTCCAGGGCACCTCTGGCGTGAGTGATGAAAGGGAGATAAGAGGGGTCACACCCCTCTTGGACAGTTTGGAATGCCTGGTATTGCCGTACAACTATGCTGCAATTGGGGACATGTGCACTATCAATATTGTAACAACTTTGTTTTCCAAGAGAGAAGTGCTAGGCAAGAAAATACCTACTTTCTAAAAGTGGTATTTTCAAACACAGAATGTTAAAACCAACTTTACTAAAAGATGTATTTTATCATTCTGAGTTCAGGCATACTAAACTCGAATTTCTACCATGTTCCCTGGGTCAGTTAGGATTATAAGATGTTATAATCAAACTGCCCATTCTGGCCTATGGGTACAGGTAGCCTTGCAATAGTGAAAAACAAAAATGGCTGTAATTCACTATTAGGACATGCCACACACCAGGGCATGTCCTACCTTATACTTACAATGCACCCTGCCCTTGGGCCTACCTTAGGGGTGTCTGATATGAAGATAAGGGAAGGTTTAGGGACTGGCAAGTGGGTGCACTTGCCAAGTCGACATGGCAGTCACAGACTGCACACAGGCTCTGCAATGGCAGGCCTGAGACACACACAAGCCGCTTCTGTGGGTGGCACAACCAGTGCTGCAAGCCCACCAGCAGTATTTGATTTACAGGCCCTGGGCACACATGGTGCACTATACTAGGGTCTGACAAGTAAATCAAATGATCCAATCATGGAGTCACTAATCAATACATCAATTTTACATAGGGAGCACTTGCACTGTGGCACTGAATAGCAGTGGCACAGTGCCCAAAGCATCTAAAACCAGCAAACAGATCAAAAACAGAGGAGGCAATCAGAAAAAAAAGTGGAAGGGAGACTCACGCCAATGGTACCAGGTCTAACAAAAATATATATAATATTAAACGGACAGGCCGGCCCTGGGGGATGGGGTCCCCGGGGCCATAATTGGCCTAAGGAGGGGGACCACGCGGCCCCCCTCCAAAAAAATTTAAACAAAAAAAGAAGTATGGCCAGGCCCCGGGGGATGGGGTCCCCGGGGCCATAATTGGCCTAAGGAGGGGGGCCACGCAGCCCTCCTCCAAAAATATATAATAATAAAAGAAGTCTGGCCATGCTCCAGGGGATGGGGTCCCCGGGGCAAATACGAAATAATGGAAATGGATCGATTTTTTTTTTATCAAGTTTGGAGTCGCGACTCCAGCGCGGCACTCAGCGCGGCCCCCGTGTAATCGCGATGGCTTTGCGAATTCACCTTAAATAAATAATTAAGTAGTATATAATATAGAAGGTAGTGTTGTGTGTGTGAGGTTGTTTTAAAGAGGTATTGTGCTTGAAGTTAATGACAAGATCACAATTGATAGAGTTGTTAAAAATATATAAAAAAATAATAATATTTAAAGTTGAAAAGTGTGTTGTACATTGAGTTTGTGCTTTTGTTTTGTGACTTCATGCTGGGTGCCCAAATCCCCCAAAATTAAAAACAAATATGTTAAAAAAAAAATTTAAATCAGTATTATGTTATAGGGTGGCTCTAAAAAGAGCCCTTGTTTTCATTGTGACTTTGTTGTAGCTACATGTAAGTGCTGATGCAGAGCTTTAGGTTGTTGAGAAAGACTCTGTTTCCCTGATCTGTGAAATGTACTCCCATCACTCCTGTAGATGCCATCCATATCAAAACGTAGATTGTTGTTATATATGGAGCCCATGCTATGGTCTCTGAGGTAAGCAGAAACAGCTTTATTGACATTTTTTCTAGCTTTCTCAATCTGTGGACAAAATTGATTTGACCACTTCCATTTTTGTCTTTGGCATATGTTAGAGTATACAAAGACAGTTTGAGGTAAAAGCAACATCAATTGTGCAAAGGTGTCCTTCATTAGCATTTCCAGACCTACCCCAGTCAATGTGCCTAGGTCATTGCCACCACAGTGCACAATCATGAGGTTAGGGGGTTGAAGATGCAAAAAAGATTTAACCAAAGGCATCAATTGGTGCCACTTTAATCCTCTGTGTGCAACCCCTTTAATATCCACATTTTGTAAAGCTAGGTCTTTGTCAATAACTCTGCGTTCAGCATACCTTTTGCACCAGAAAACATAGCTGTGCCCAACAATCCACACTGTAAGCATCTTGAAGGGATGTCTGGAAGTAATGAAAAGATGTCTGTAGCTGAGGTAATCAGTTGGTAGAATGAGAGGTATGTAAAATGGTGGACAAATGCTGTTTTTTAAAATGTAGTGAATTGATTGGCTGTTTAATAACATTGTACATTCAAAAATAGGGTGAATTTTACTGTTTTAAAAAGCATGTTTGCTATTGGTTAGTAAAACATTCCTGAAAGGTACAATAGAAAGGATAAGATCAAATTTTGCAAAGTCAACCACACATGCTGTTTGCATTTGCAACATTGTGTGGTGAGCTTGAAAATATGGTGAACTTGTGACCAGTAAGTTAAGTTCAGTGTTCCATGAACTGTTACTATGGAAGTTGGCATGAAGCAGAATGGGGGAAGGCTTGAAATTTAACTGTGGTTTTAAAATGTGAAATTGTAACTTATATATAAGTAATATGTTATTACAATGATATTTCCCAAGTCAGTACTATCTTTAGAAGTGGTGTTTAATTAAAAAATAGTGTTAAATTTATTTGTTATATCTTTTTGAACTCCCGTCTGAATTCGCGACTCCATCGCGGTGGTGCACGATGGGTTCCAAAAAAATGTAGAAACAGTTTGGGCACCTTTAGAAGTCAGTTGCTAAGGGTTATTATGTGTAACCAATAGAAATGTGTTTTACAATTTGAAAAAATCTAGGAAGCAATGTTGTTAGTTATATGTATTTGTGTGGAGAAAGAGAGGGAAACTTTGCCATTACTGGTTTTACCTTGCTGAGTCTGGTGCATTATATTGATTGTGTGTAAAAGAAAATCCTGTAGGAGTTTGTGAGATTTTAAATTCAAGAGATTTATTTGCAAAGTGAGTTATAAATTTGTGAGGTTTATTTTTAAACTTTTAACATTATTCAAAAACTGTGTTGTTTGAAATATATTATTAACCGCTTCGCTGCGGCCGGAATTCCGCCCAGGTGCTGGACATTCCGATCGCGGGCGTGGCTCGGACGGCCCCCGCGCGTCGTGAGCACACGCCCACCGTGACTCATGGCGGCCGGGGGCCGTCATGAGCACGGAAGAGGTTAAATGTAGAGATGTATATTGTAGTTTGTTTTATTGTACTTAAATGTTGTTCAAAAAAGAGTCTGTATAGTAATATGTGTATTTTGCAAGATGGATTACTGATGTTCATATAAGATGTTATTAATTAGGCTTCTTTTTTTAGTCTGTACAAAGGTATAGTTGAATGATGCCGCAAAAGTTTGGATATTTTGGTGAAGACGCAGCACAAATGTGTAGTTTGAAAGATGTTCATATAAGGTGTAATTAATTAGGCTTCTTTTTTGTTGTCTGTACTAAGGTATAGTTGAATGATGCCGCATAATTTTAGATAGTTTGGTAAAGATTCAGCAGAACTGTGTAGTTTGAAAGATGTTCATATAAGGTGTTATTAATTAGGGTTCTTTTTTCTAGTTTGTGCAAAGGTAAAGTTAAATGATGCCACATATTTTTAGATAGAATGGTGAAGATGCATCACAGTATAGTTGAATGATGCTGCATAATTATAGATAGTTTGGTAAAGATGCAGCACAACTGTGTAGTTTGAAAGATGTTCATATAAGGTGTTATTAATTAGGTTTCTTTTTTCTAGTCTGGAATAAGGTATAGTTAAATGATGCCACATAATTTTAGATAAAAAGGTGAAGATGCAGCACAAAAGTGTGGTTTAAACAATGCTGATATAAGGTGTTGTTAATTAGGCTTCTTTTTTCTAGTCTGAACAAAGGTATAGTTGAATAATGTCGCAGAATTTTAGATAGAAAGGTGAAGATGCAGAATAAAAGTGTGGTTTTAAAAATGCTCATAAAAGGTGTTGTTAATTAGCTTTCTTTTTTAAGTCTGTTGAAAGGTATAGTTTAATGATGTCGCATATTTTTAGATAGAATGGTGTAGATGTAGCTCAAAAGTAAACCACCACATATTACCCTTGCAGGCATGTTGCACTTATCTACTCAACTAGGCAATACGTAATGACTCATCTATGTCTTCAGATTGTATTTATACAGTTATCTGTATGCTTAGTGAATTATTAAGAGGCTGCCTGACCGATTACAGGAGTGCAAAGGTAGTGACTGGGTGATTTTAAAACTACATGAGTAATGATTGACTAATTCCATATTCACCAATCACCCAGTTATTATGCAAGCACTCATGAAATCACTCCGCCACTACCCAAGCACTTATGAAATCACTCAGGCACTATCCATGCACTCCCCCAATCACCCAAGCAATACCCATGTACTCCTGCAATAACCCAAACATTACTCATGCACTTATGCAATCACACATGCAGTACCCATGCAATTCTCCAATCACCCAGTTAGTATCCAAGCACTCATTAAATCACTCCGCCACTACCCAAGCACTTATGAAATCACCCAGGCACTACCCATGCACTCTCCCAATCACCCAAGCACTACCCATGTACTCATGCAATAACCCAAGCATTACCCATGCACTTATGCAATCACACATGCAGTACCCATGCAATTCACCAATCACCCAGTTAGTATCAAAGCACTCATTAAATCACTCCGCCACTACCCAAGCACTTATGAAATCACCCAGGCACTACCCATGCACTCTCCCAATCACCCAAGCACTACACATGTACTCATTCAATAACCTAAGCATTACCCATGCACTTATGCAATCACACATGCAGTACCCATGAAATTCTGCAATCACCCAGTTAGTATCCAAGCACTCATGAAATCACTCTGCCACTACCCAAGCACGTATGAAATCACCCAGGCACTACCCATGCACTCTCCCAATCACCAAAGCACTACCCATGTACTCATGCATTAACCCACGCATTACCCATGCACTTATGCAATCACACATGCAGTACCTATGCAATTCTCCAATCGCCCAGTTAATATCCAAGCACTCATGAAATCACTCCGCAACTACACAAGCACTTATGAAATCACCCAGGCACCACCCATGCACTCTGCCAATCACCCAAACACTACCTTTGCAGTCGTAGAATCACCCATGCCCTTCTCTTGCATTCATCTATTCACCTAGGCAGTACTCAATGACTCATCGATCCCTTCCGGTGCTATTTATACACTTATCCTTGCAGTGAATGTGTATGTATGCACTCAGGCAATTAGCTAGCCACTATCCATCTTCTCCTGCAAAAATCCAGTGACTACCCTTGCTCTCATACAATCACCCAAGCCCTACCTACGGAGTTTTGGAATCACTCAGGCAGATGTAGTACATGTCTCAGTTTCTAGGTTTTCCTATATTTCAGAAATATTGAATATATATTTCTTTTAGATATCATGATGATTTGGAAAGATAGACCCATATGTATGTGTGCTTTTAACAATATGGGTACACTTATAGTTGAGTCATGTAATAGTGTGCGGCTTTATATTTGGCTAGGCCCAACTGTCATGCACTTATAAAAACACCCAACTACTCGCCATGCAGTCTTACAATGATGCAGGCACAACATATGCAGTGCTCTAATCACTCAAAACCAAAGGGGATGATGGACGGAGTGTTGAACATTGCAAGCACTCACCCCCAGTCAAGTGATCTGGGTTTAATCCATCATCATTCTTTAGCTCACTCCGCCACCCCAGTTCAGACATGGCCATATGCAAATCAGTCTGACCCTGTGCCTCATGGGAACAGTCCAGCCCGAACTGCCAAGCCATGTCTTCCCTGGACCGGAAACAAGCATCCTGGGACCGGTTTCTGGCTTACAGCCGTCATCAGCCAGGCTATCTTGAATCCAGTGGCAAAGTGAGCAAGGGACCCACGTCTGGGCATACCCTGCCAACTTAGGGCGAACATAGCAAAACCAAAGGGGATGATGGACGGAGTGTTGAACATTGCTTGAATCCAGTGGCAAAGTGAGCAAGGGACCCACGTCTGGGCATACCCCAGACATGGCTTGGCAGTTCGGGCTGGACTGTTCCCATGAGGCACAGGGTCAGACTGATTTGCATATGGCCATGTCTGAACTGGGGTGGTGGAGTGAGCTAAAGAATGATGATGGATTAAACCCAGATCAGTTGACTGGGGGTGAGTGTTTGATTGGCTCAAACGTTCCGTCCATCATCCCCTTTTGTATCGCTTTGGTCGCCCTAAGTTGGCGGGGGTATGCCCAGACGTGGGTCCCTTGCTCACTTTGCCACTGGATTCAAGCAAGCCTGGCTGATGACGGCTGAAATGCCAGAAACCGGTCTTAGGATGCTTGTTTCCGGTCCAGGGAAGACATGGCTTGGCAGTTCGGGCTGGACTGTTCCCATGAGGCACAGGGTCAGACTGATTTGCATATGGCCATGTCTGAACTGGGGTGGTGGAGTGAGCTAAAGAATGATGATGGATTAAACCCAGATCAGTTGACTGGGGGTGAGTGTTTGATTGGCTCAAACGTTCCGTCCATCATCCCCTTTTGTATCGCTTTGGTCGCCCTAAGTTGGCGGGGTATGCCCAGACGTGGGTCCCTTGCTCACTTTGCCACTGGATTCAAGCAAGCCTGGCTGATGACGGCTGAAATGCCAGAAACCGGTCCTAGGATGCTTGTTTCCGGTCCAGGGAAGACATGGCTTGGCAGTTCGGGCTGGACTGTTCCCATGAGGCACAGGGTCAGACTGATTTGCATATGGCCATGTCTGAACTGGGGTGGTGGAGTGAGCTAAAGAATGATGATGGATTAAACCCAGATCAGTTGACTGGGGGTGAGTGTTTGATTGGCTCAAACGTTCCGTCCATCATCCCCTTTTGTATCACTTTGGTCGCCCTAAGTTGGCGGGGGTATGCCCAGACGTGGGTCCCTTGCTCACTTTGCCACTGGATTCAAGCAAGCCTGGCTGATGACGGCTGAAATGCCAGAAACCGGTCCTAGGATGCTTGTTTCCGGTCCAGGGAAGACATGGCTTGGCAGTTCGGGCTGGACTGTTCCCATGAGGCACAGGGTCAGACTGATTTGCATATGGCCATGTCTGAACTGGGGTGGTGGGAGTGAGCTAAAGAATGATGATGGATTAAACCCAGATCAGTTGACTGGGGGTGAGTGTTTGATTGGCTCAAACGTTCCGTCCATCATCCCCTTTTGTAGTGCTCTAATCACTCAGCCATTGCTGTTGCACTGATGCAATCATTTAGGCATTATCTATGCACTTATGCAATAACTAAGGTATAACTCATGCAGTTACATAATCACCCATGCACTCCTGTTGCACTCCTTCAGTCACGGAGGCACTATCTTTCAACTCTTGTAATCACTCAGCCAGTAGTTATGCTGTTATGAAATCATCCAGTCACTACTTTTGGAGTCTTTTATTTACTCAGGCTCTACCTCAGTAGTCCTGCAATTATCCAAGAAGTACCCATGCACTTACAAAATCACCCAGTCACTTGCTATGTAGTCATGTAAATCCCTAGACATTTTCCCTGCAGTTATGCAATCGCCGAGGTGTTACCCATGTACTCCTTTAATCCCTTTCTACTCTTTCAATCACATATGCACTTTTCTTGTACTTATGGAATCAGTCAATCATTACTCATGTAGTTTTAAAATCACCCAGTCACTACCTTTACACTCCTGTAATCGGTCAGGCACCATCTTAATAGTTCACTAAGCATCCAGGCAGTACTCATGAACTTATAAAATCTTCCACTCACTTGCTATGTACTTCAATTATCCTCCAGAAATTAGCCTTGCAAGCATGTCATTATCCAGGGTCTAGTTATGTACTTTCCCTACAGTCATGCAATCATACAGGCTGTACCTATGCAGTCATATAATAACCTACACACTACCCTTGCAGTCATAGAATCACCCATGCCCTTCTCTTGCATTCATCTATTCACCTAGGCAGTACTCAATGACTCATCGATCCCTTCAGGTGCTATTTATACACTTATCCTTACAGTAAATGTGTATGTATGCACTCAGGCAATTAGCTAGCCACTATCCATCTTCTCCTGCAAAAATTCAGTGACTACCCTTGCTCTCAATCACCCAAGCACTACCTACGGAGTTTTGGAATCACTCAGGCAGATGTAGTACATGTCTCAGTTTCTAGGTTTTCCTATATTTCAGAAATATTGAATATATATTTCTTTTAAATATCATGATGATTTGGGAAGGTAGACACACATGAATGTGTGCTTTTAACAATATGGGGACACTTATAGTTGAGTCATGTAATAGTGTGCGGCTTTATATTTGGCTAGGCGCAACTGTCGTGCACTTATAAAAACACCCAAGTACTCGCCATGCAGTCTTACAATGATGCAGGCACAACATATGCAGTGCTCTAATCACTCAGCCATTGCTGTTGCACTGATGCAATCATTTAGGCACTATCTATGCACTTATGCAATCACTAAGGTATAACTCATGCAGTCATATAATCACCCATGCACTACTGTTACACTCCTTCAATCACGGAGGCACTATCTTTCTACTCTTGTAATCACTCAGCCAGTAGTTATGCTGTTATGAAATCATCCAGTCACTACTTTTGGAGTCTTTTATTTACTTAGACTCTACCTCAGTAGTCCTGCAATTATCCAAGAAGTACCCATGCACTTACAAAATAACCCAGTCACTTGCTATGTAGTCATGTAAATCCCCAGACATTATCCCTGCAGTTATGCAATCGCCGAGGTGTTACCCATGTACTCCTTTAATCCCTTTCTACTCTTTCAATCACATATGCACTTTTCTTGTACTTATGGAATCAGTCAATCATTACTCATGTAGTTTTAAAATCACCCAGTCACTACCTTTGCACTCCTGTAATCGGTCAGGCACCATCTTAATAGTTCACTAAGCATCCAGGCGGTACTCATGAACTTATAAAATCATCCACTCACTTGCTATTTACTTCAATTATCCTCCAGAAATTAGCCTTGCAAGCATGTCATTATCCAGGATCTAGTTATGTACTTTCCCTACAGTCATGCAATCATGCAGGCTGTACCTATGCAGTCATGTAATAACCTATACACTTCCCTTGCAGTCGTAGAATCACCCATGCCCTTCTCTTGCATTCATCTATTTACCTAAGAGTACTCAATGACTCATCGATGCCTTCAGGTGCTATTTATACACTTAACCATGCAGTCAATGTATATGTATGCACTCAGGCAATTAGCTAGCCACTATCCATCTTCTCCTGCAAGAATCCAGTGACTACCCTTGGTCTCAATCACCCAAACACTACCTACGGAGTTTTGGAATCACTCAGGCAGATGTAGTACATGTCTGAGTTTCTAGGTTTTCCTATATTTCAGAAATATTGAATATATATTTCTTTTAGATATCATGATGATTTGGGAAGGTAGACACATATGTATGTGTGCTTTTAACAATATGGGGACACTTATAGTTGAGTCATGTAATAGTGTGTGTCTTTATATTTGGCTAGGCCCGACTGTCATGCACTTATAAAAACACCCAACTACTCGCCATGCAGTCTTACAATGATGCAGGCACAACAAATGAACTGCTCTAATCACTCAGCCATTGCAGTTGCACTGATGCAATCATTTTGGCACTGTCTATGCACTTATGCATTCACTAAGGTATAACTCATGCAGTTATATAATTACCCATGCACTACTGTTACACTCCTTCAATCACGGAGGCACTATCTTTCTACTCTTGTAATCACTCAGCCAGTAGTTATGCTGTTATGAAATCATCCAGTCACTACTTTTGGAGTCTTTTATTTACTCAGACTCTACCTCAATAGTCCTGCAATTATCCAAGAAGTACCCATGCACTTACAAAATAACCCAGTCACTTGCTATGTAGTCATGTAAATCCCCAGACATTATCCCTGCAGCTATGCAATCGGCGAGGTGTTACCCATGTACTCCTTTAATCCCTTTCTACTCTTTCAATCACATATGCACTTTTCTTGTACTTATGGAATCAGTCAATCATTACTCATGTAGTTTTAAAATCACCCAGTCACTACCTTTGCACTCCTGTAATCGGTCAGGCACCATCTTAATAATTCACTAAGCATCCAGGCGGTACTCATGAACTTATAAAATCATCCACTCACTTGCTATGTACTTCAATTATCCTCAAGAAGTTAGCCTTGCAAACATGTCATTATCCAGGGTGTAGGAGAGTAGCATCAGCTTTTTATGGTTACCCCCACTTTTTGCTGATGTTTCACTGTTTTTCGACTTTAGTCTGGCTGGGGCCCTGCTATCCAGGACCCCAGCCTAGCTGCTTCCTCTCTAAAATGGATTCCTAGTACCTTAGGTACACTTCAGATTGGATTCTGGGGTGCCCTTATAAGTCCCTAGTATATGGTATACTATGTACCCAGGGCATAGGTACCCCAGAGGCCTACCAGGGGCTGCAGCATGTATTATGCCAACCCTGGGAAGTCTTCCAAAATGACACCACAGGACTGCTACAGCAGCCTGAGTGAGGTGGTGCATGCACCCCTTACTGAGAGATAGGTTCACTATATCTCACCCTATCACTGCACATATAAACCTATCAGTCACCCCTATGGCAGGCCTTATCAATCCTGAAGGCAGGGTGCTGGCTTTTATGTGAGAGGGTGCCCCTGCATGAGCAGAGCCCCTCTGCAGCCTTCAGAATCTATCCTCCGGGGTTGTCTGTGAGTGCAGCCTGACCATATACTCTTAAGTGCATTATATCTCAACGGTAAATGCTAACTTGGGATGGCTGCACGGAAACATGTCGTGTTTGGTGTCACACACCTTGGAATCATACCCCCACACCAGTAACTGGTGTGGGAGTATGATCCCACCCTTCTAGAGGGAGAGACATGACAGCACCGGTATACCCGGTACCAGCTAACAGAGCCCTGGCATCACAAAATGGATGCTGCAGCCACAGACACGAGTCTGGCCTCCTGCTGCTGACCGAAACTCTGGCAGGGGAGGCCTGGACAATAGGTTTCCTGTAACAGGGAGGTGTTACCACCTCCCAGACAGGCTTTAGTGTATTGGGGCTGGGTGGGTGCACTCTCGGAGTGCTTTGAAGTCCTGCACTGGGGGCACACTTGGTGTCTCTGTGCATAGCCCAGTTCAAACCGGTTGCAGGGGCTACCAGCCCCTGCTCTGGGGTGAAACTGGACAAAGGAAATGGGTGTAGCCACCCCTCTTTCCAAACCCTCCCATAGGTGGGTCCCCTGAGTTAGTCCAACCCCTTCCTTGGGTATAAGATAGGAACCCCTGGCAACAGGACTTTAGATGTCCCTGGATGAAACTCTGAAACTGAATCCTGGACCTTCGACAATCTGTTAAACGCCAGATGACTGAAGAATCTCCCTTGGAGTAAAGGAGTTACTCCCCTGCTTGGCAGGCACCAAAGACGCATCTGTCCGGTGTGCATCTCCAAAGCTCCCGCCGGATGCTGACAACCCTGCAACCCAGGAGGTGGGTTTCCAGACTTCCCAGAGGTTGACCCAAGTCCCCAGCAAAGCTGAGAGCCGTAGCCCTCGTGGGTACCGTGGAACCGGAACCCCTGGACACGTGCACATTTGAAAGTGCATAAGCTTCTGATCGATCCTAGAGGCTGTGCTTTGGATTACTTGTAGCCCCGACCCGAGCAGTGAATCCAGTGAAGATTGCCAGCCTGGCCACTCCCAGTGACCCGTGGGTTGCCATTTTGTGATTCCGCTCAAGGTCCCTTCACGATCCCTTGTCCATCAACTTGTGGGTCCCTCAGAAGGACAACTCCAAATTCAATGGGCCTCCCTGGTTGCTCCAGGTCTGCCCTGACTCTCCCTTGCTTGGGGAGTCCCTTGGACCTCGCTGGTCCGCACCAAAGCCTTTGTTCTCTTTCTGCATGGGTTGCTGTTGCCAAGACTTGTTGGAACCAATCTGGGCACCGATACCACAGCCAGCCACTACCTTTGTGGGACAGCTCGATTCCAGCTCCTGGTCATCGTCGGCGCCTCCTGGTCCTCGTGGCTGCAGAGACAATCTTCCCCTCTTCGAACTTGAAGCACCCAACATCGGTGGGAATTCGACTATCGTGCCCCTGGTCACTGGCTAGTGACCTAGACTCTGTCCCCTCTGCTTTCAGGTCCTTCTCATCCTTGATCCAGGCTTGGATCTCTTCGGACACTTCGCAACTTCCCGGCAGCAGCACTTTCCAGCCAGCGGCCATTGAAAACGACGGCGCGGCCTGACACCATTTGACACCTGTGCACCCGGCTTCCCTGGGTGAGGTAACACGAGTACTTCGGTGCTCCCATGGGTGTTGGCCCTAGAACCCTCTAAGTCCAAAAGGGTTTGTTCCTAGTCCACTCCGAAGTGCCCCTAAACTTTAAAACTCTAACCGCGACTTTCCCCATAGACGCTAACGGAGCTCACGGCTGTGTTCACACACTGCACACGTCCCCCGTGGGGCCCCTGTGTCACTACCTTGGGTGGTTCCTTGGGGTCCCAGCGATTCTACAGGCTCTAGGCCCTGTGTCTAGTCAAGTCGTGGTTCTTATACCACTTTCTTAATATATGGTTTGGTACGCCCCTAGGGCTAATCGTATAGTGTGCTAATTTACTGTGCTATTTGACTTGTAACTGGTGTATTTCGACCTCTAGCCTCATAAAGAGACTAGTGGGTAGTGTTTAGCAATAAATACATATATTTTATATATATACCTGGTGTGGTTCTCCTTTCATTTGGTCATTCATGAGATTATAGACTGGTAAAACAAACAGCTTAACACTCCTTCAAGACTTAGCCTGAAGGCTGCTCTCCATAGCTACCACTAGGATAGCTTTCAATAAAGGTTGTCTTTTAACCTATCGTCAATCAAGGTCGTTTGGACTGGTGCAAGGTGCCCACTACAACTAGTGGACAGCATATACCAGGCCAACTTCTCACATTGGTGGCAGCGGTGGGATTCAAGCTTGCCTTTGTTTTACCAGATAATCTCAAGTGAGTGACTAACTGAAAACCACTAAAATGTACCTGAGGTACATATAATTCAAGCTTAAAATTACAGTAAGTTCTACTGAACTTAGAGTTGTGTGTCAAGGGCTTAGCACACCCTTTCTACAACTCAAGAGAGTTTAGTAGGCCACACTAGAGTAGGTAGTGCATACACCACACCTCACTAGGGATGTCTTCAAGGCCAGGAGCCAGTGGGTCCCTGCCAGAAGCCAATGGGCTTCCACCATCCAAGTATGACAACCTCCAATTCTTGGAATTGAAAGCATTGTGTAGTACTAGGAAGTTGAAGACAGGAAAAACTGCAAACACCCAACGCCTCATAGAGGTACTGCTGTTGGATGATCTCAAGAAGACCTCAGGGTCTGAAGGGGTAGGCAGAGAGGGTGGGGCAGCAAATGAGGAAGGGCCACGGGGTGAAGATACCCATGACCTGACCTCTGAAGCTGGCCAGGAAGATGACAATGATCTTACCCTGGAAAATCCAGCTCCTCCTGCAGATGAGGAGGAGGGCCAGATTGGCCTCCTCTTTGTCCCACCAAGGAGAGTTGAGAGTGTGCCTAGAAGGTCAAGGTCTCCTTCTCAGGAGTCTAACCATTCTGACACCTCAATAGGGACCTCTGTTTCCTCTCATAGGAGGGAGACCTCTCATGAGAGGAAAGAGAGACTGCTCAAGTATGAAGAAGCTCAGCTTAGGATCAGAAGAGAGCAGTTGGCTATAGATAGGGAGTCCCTAGAGCTTCAGAAGACAAGAAGAAAGTTGGAACTAGAGTTCCATGGTGGCAGCAACTTCCCTAGGGGTAGGGAAAGGTCTCATGACCATAGAAACCTAAGCAAGATTGACCCTCCCTACCAGAGTGGGGATGACATCCACAAATGGGTTACTGCACTGGAAAGGGCCTGTAAAGTTCAGAGGGTCCCCCAGGAGCAGTGGGCAGCAATCTTGTGGCTCTCCTTTGCAGACAAAGGTAGAGATAAGCTCCTCACTGTCAGAGAAGAGGATGCTGATGATTACCAAATCTTGAAAAGTGCACTGATTGAGGGGTTTGGCCTAACCACTGAACAGTATAGGATAAAGTTCAGAGATACCCAAAAGGCACAAAATCAAGACTGGGTGGACTTTGTAGATTGTGCTACTAAGGCTCTGGAGGGCTGGTTACTTGGCAGTAAGGTGTGTGATTTCAAAGGATTGTACAACCTAATTATGAGGGAGCAGATCCTTAATAATTGTCAAAATCAGCTGTTGCATCAGTACCTGGTGGACTCTGATCTGACCTCTCCCCAAGAATTGGGAAAGAAGGCAGACAAATGGGTCAGAACCAGGGTGAGGCAGAAGGTTCAGAACCAAGGTGGTGACCCAAAGAAGCCAGATTCTAAGAACTCTGAAAAGGGTGGGGAAAGGGGTAAAGACCAGAAGTCTTCTCAAGGTCCCCAAAAATCTTCATCTGGGGGGAAACCCAATCTACCAAAAGTAAAGGCCAAAAGAAACCATGGTGTAAGATCTGTAAACAGAAAACACACTGGACCAGTGATTGCACCAAGTCCAAAGACTCAAATCCAGCCACCATTGCCCCTAAGGCAACTGTTCCCCCTAGTGCAGCTACAACTGGTGGTACTCAGAATAAGGGTGTAGTAGGGTTAACCCTGGATTCTGAGATGGGCTCTGGCCTAGTCAGAGTTCCAACTCAGGCTGTCCTGGTCTGTGATGGAGGCATGGACATGTCCTCCTCTGTGAGTCCCAGTAACTTGGGCAAGTACAGACAGTAGCATTTGATAAATGGAAAAGAGGCTTTGGCATACAGGGACACAGGAGCAAGTGCCACAATGGTGACAACATATCTTGTGGATCCTGGGCAGATTATTCTTGGTGAGATGTACCAAGTGACCAATGCTAGCAATGTCAGGACAGACCATTCCATGGCAGTTGTTAATTTCTCCTGGGGAGGGGTAACTGGCCTCAAGAAAGTTGTGGTAAGTGCAGACATCCCTGTAGAGTGCTTGCTTGACAATGATCTAGAAACTTCAGCTTGGGCAGAAGTGGAGCTCAGGACACATGCAGAAATGCTAGGTATCCCTGCACATGTATTTGCTGTGACCAGGTCACAGGCCAAAAAGCCTAACACTGAACAGGCCCTGGATTCTGGAATAATGGACCAGGTGCCTCCCAAGAGGAGGAGCAGCAGGGTTAAGGCAGTGCCTTCCCCCCTGACTCAGAATACAGATCAGCCTCCTGAGGGAGATGATCTTAGTCCTGAAGAAGGAACTGTCCCAGAGGAACTTGAACCTGATCAGGTTGAGTTCTTGGGGACAGGGGGCCCTTCCAGGGCAGATCTGAGCCAGGAGCAGCTGAGCTGCCCCTCTCTTGAACCCCTCAGAAAGCAAGCTGCTGATGAGGCTGCTGGGAATGCTAGTGGCACTCATAAGATATATTGGGATGATGGACTCCTATATTCAGAGAGTAGAGACCCCAAGCCTGGTGCTACCAGGAGGTTGGTAATACCTCTGAAATTTAGGGGCTTCCTATTGGCACTAGCCCATGATATTCCTCTAGCAGGTCACCTGGGCCAAAACAAGACTTGGGACAGAATTGTTCCTCACTTTCATTGGCCCCACATGTCTGAAGACACCAAGGAGTTTTGTCGCTCCTGTGTTACCTGTCAAGCCAGTGGGAAGACAGGTGGAACCACAAAGGCCCCCCTGATACCACTACCTGTGGTGGGGGTTCCCTTTGAGAGGGTGGGGATTGATATAGTTGGTCCCATGGATCCTCAGACAGTCTCTGGGCACAGATGTATCCTGGTGGTGGTGGACCATGCCACCAGGTACCCAGAAGCCTTTCCACTTAGGACCACCACAGCACCTGTGGTGGCAAGGGCCCTCTTGGGAGTATTCTCAAGGGTGGGCTTTCCTAAGGAGGTAGTATCAGACAGGGGTGCAAACTTCATGTCTGGTTACTTGACTGCAATGTGGAAGGAGTGTGGAGTGAACTATAAGTTCACCACACCCTATCACCCACAATGCAATGGTTTAGTTGAAAGGTTCAACAAAACCTTGAAGGGCATGATCAAAGGTCTCCCAGAAAAGCTTAGGCGCAGATGGGACATCCTTTTGCCCTGCCTTTTATTTGCCTACAGGGAGGTGCCTCAAAGGGGGTTGGTTACAGCCCTTTTGAACTTTTGTTTGGCCATCCTGTTAGGGGTCCTTTGTGTCTGGTGAAGGAGGGATGGGAGTTACCTCTCAAACCCCCCAAACAGGACATAGTGGACTATGTACTTGGTCTCCGCTCCAGGATGGCAGAGTATATGAAAAAGGCAACCAAAAACCTTGAGGCTAGCCAGAAATTACAAAAAGCCTGGCATGACCAAAAGGCTGTGCTGACTGTGTACCAGCCAGGACAGAAGGTGTGGGTGCTGGAGCCTGTGGCCCCAGCAGCTCTCCAAGATAAGTGGAGTGGCCCCATACCATTGTGTACTTCATGTCAACAGATTGAAACCATTTGTCGACAGGGCAGACATGGGCTTGCTCATGGCTACTGATGAGGGACAGGAGGAAGAGAGTGATCCACTCCCTGACCTGCTCTCTCAGAACCCTGATGATGGATCAGTAGATGATGTAGCCTTGGCAGGCAGCCTCACTGTCCAACAACAAACTGACTGCAGGAAAGTTCTCAGCCAGTTCAGGCATTTGTTCTCCCTGACACCTAGTCAGACTACCTTGTGCACTCATGAAGTGGACACTGGGGACAGTCTGCCTGTCAAGAATAAAATCTACAGGCAGCCTGATCATGTCAGGGATTGTATAAGGACAGAGGTCCAAAAGATGTTGGATTTGGGAGTCATTGAACCCTCAGATAGCCCTTGGGCTAGTTTAGTAGTCCTTGTGCCTAAACCTCACACCAAAGATGGCAAGAGAGAAATGAGGTTTTGTGTGGACTACAGGGGTCTCAATGCAGTCACTAGGACTGATGCCCATCCCATCCCAAGGGCAGATGAGCTTATAGATACTTTGGCCTCAGCCAAGTTTCTGAACACATTTGACTTGACAGCTGGCTACTGGCAGATCAGACTAGCTGATGATGCAAAGCCAAAGACAGCATTTTCTACCCCTAGTGGGCATTATCAGTTTGTGGTGATGCCCTTTGGTTTGAAAAATGCACCTGCCACTTTCCAAAGGTTGGTGAATACAGTCCTTACAGGCCTGGAAGCCTATAGTGCAGCATATCTAGATGATATTGCTGTCTTTAGCTCCACCTGGGAGGATCACCTGGTCCACCTAAGTAATGTTTTGGAGGCCCTGCAAAAGGCAGGCCTAACTATCAAGGCTACTAAGTGCCAGATAGGGCAGAGTCAAGTTGTGTACCTGGGCCACCTTGTGGGTGGAGGCCAGGTTCAACCATTGCCTGAGCAAAATCCAGACCATAATGGACTGGGTTGCTCCCACTACCCAGACTCAGGTGAGAGCCTTCTTGGGCCTGACTGGGTACTACAGAAGATTTGTAAAAGGTTATGGATCCAAAGTGACCCCATTGAATGACCTTACCTCTAAAAGAATGCCCAAAAAGGTTCAGTGGACAGTCAGCTGTCAAAAGGCATTTGATGACCTGAAGCAGGCCATGTGCACTGCTCCCATTCTGCAGAGTCCTGATTACTCCAAAAAGTTCATTGTGCAAACAGATGCATCTGAGGTGGGGGTATGGGCTGTACTGTCACAGTTGAATGATGAAGGTCAGGATCAGCCAGTAGCTTTTATTAGCAGAAGGCTGACCCCCAGAGAGAAACGTTGGTCAGCCATTGAGAGGGAGGCCTTTACTGTGGTTTGGGCTCTGAAGAAGTTGAGGCCATACTTGTTTAGCACTCACTTCCTTGTTCAGACAGACCATAAGCCCCTCTTATGGCTAAAACAGATGAAGGGTGAAAACCCCAAACTTTTGAGGTGGTCCATTTCCCTACAGGGGATGGACTATACAGTGAAACATAGACCTGGAAGTAGCCATGCCAATGCAGATGGACTCTCTAGATATTTCCACTTAGAACATGAAGGCTCAACTGATCAAGGTTAGTTTAATGTCCCTGCGTTTGGGGGGGTTGTGTAGGAGAGTAGGATCTGCTTCTTATGGTTACCCCCACTTTTTGCTGATGTTTCACTGTTTTTCGACTTTAGTCTGGCTGGGGCCCTGCTATCCAGGACCCCAGCCTACCTGCTTCCTCTCTAAAATGGATTCCTAGTACCTTAGGTACACTTCAGATTGGATTCTGGGGTGCCCTTATAAGTCCCTAGTATATGGTATACTATGTACCCAGGGCATAGGTACCCCAGAGGCCTCCCAGGGGCTGCAGCATGTATTATGCAACCCCTGGGAAGCCTTCCAAAATGACACCACAGGACTGCTACAGCAGCCTGAGTGAGGTGGTGCATGCACCCCTTAATGAGAGATAGGTTCACTATATCTCACCCTATCACTGCACATATAAACCTATCAGTCACCACTATGGCAGGCCTTATCAATCCTGAAGGCAGGGTGCTTGGTTTTATGTGAGAGGGTGCCCCTGCATGAGCAGAGCCCCTCTGCAGCCTTCGGAATCTATCCTCCGGGGTTGTCTGTGAGTGCAGCCTGACCATATACTCTTAAGTGCATTATATCTCAACGGTAAATGCTAACTTTGGGATGGCTGCACGGAAACATGTCGTGTTTGGTGTCAAACACCTTGGAATCATACCCCCACACCAGTAACTGGTGTGGGAGTATGATCCCACCCTTCTAGAGGGAGAGACATGACAGCACCGGTATACCCGGTACCAGCTAACAGAGCCCTGGCATCACAAAATGGATGCTGCAGCCACAGACACAAGTCTGGCCTCCTGCTGCTGACCGAAACTCTGGCAGGGGAGGCCTGGACAATAGGTTTCCTGTCACAGGGAGGTGTTATCACCTCCCAGACAGGCTTTAGTGTATTGGGGCTGGGTGGGTGCACTCTCGGAGTGCTTTGAAGTCCTGCACTGGGGGCACATTTGGTGTCCCTGTGCATAGCCCAGTTCAAACCGGTTGCAGGGGCTACCAGCCCCTGCTCTGGCATGAAACTGGACAAAGGAAATGGGTGTAGCGACCCCTCTTTCCAAACCCTCCCATAGGTGGGTCCCCTGAGTTAGTCCAACCCCTTCCTTGGGTATAAGATAGGAACCCCTGGCAACAGGACTTTAGATATCCCTGGACGAAACTCTGAAACTGAATCCTGGACCTTCGACGATCTGTTAAACACCAGATGACTGAAGAATCTCCCTTGGAGTAAAGGAGTTACTCCCCTGCTTGGCAGGCACCAAAGACGCATCTGTCCGGTCTGCATCTCCGAAGCTCCTGCCGGACGCCGACGACCCTGCAACCCAGGAGGTGGGTTTCCAGACTTCCCAGAGGTTGACCCGCGTCCCCAGCAAAGCTGAGACCCGTAGCCCTTGTGGGTACCGTGGAACCGGAACCCCTGGACACCATGCACATTTACAAGTGCATAAGCTTCTGGTCGATCCTAGAGGCTGTGCTTTAGGTTACTTGTTGACCCGACCCCGAGCAGTGAATCCACCGAAGATTGCCAGCCTGGCTACTCCCAGTGACCCGTGGGCCGCCATTTTGTGATTCCGCTCAAGGTCCCTTTGCGATCACTTGTCCATCGACTTGTGGGTCCCTCAGAAGGACAACTACAAATTCAATGGACCTCCCTGGTTGCTCCAGGCCTGCCCGACTCTTCCTCGCTTGGGGAGTCCCTCGAACCTTGCTGGTCCGCACCGAAGCCTTTGTTCTCTTTCTGCGTGGGTTGCTGTTGCCAAGACCTGTTGGGTCTAATCCGGGCACCGACACCGCAGCCAGCCACTACCTTTGTGGGACACCTCGATTCCAGCTCCTGGTCGTCGTCAACGGCTCCTGGTCCTCGTGGCTGCAGAGACAATCTTCACCTCTTTGAACTTGAAGCACCCGACATCGGTGGGAATTCGACTATCGTGCCCCTGGTCACTGGCTAGTGACCTAGACTCTGTCCCCTCTGCTTTCAGGTCCTTCTCATCCTCGATCCAGGCTTGGATCTCTTCGGACACTTCGCAACTTCCCGGCAACAGCACTTTCCAGCCAGCGGCCATTGAACACGACGGCGCGGCCCGACACCATTTGACACCTGTGCACCCGGCTTCCCTGGGTGAGGTAACACGAGTACTTTGGTGCTCCCGTGGGTGTTGGCCCTAGAACCCTCTAAGTCCAAAAGGGTTTGTTCCTAGTCCACTCCGAAGTGCCCCTAAACTTTAAAACTCTAACCGCAACTTTCCCCATAGACGCTAACGGAGCTCGCGGCTGTGTTCACACACTGCACACGTCCCCTGTGGGGCCCCTGTGTCACTACCTTGGGTGGTTCCTTGAGGTCCCAGCGATTCTACAGGCTCTAGGCCCTGTGTCTAGTCAAGTCGTGATTCTTATACCACTTTCTTAATATATGGTTTGGTACGCCCCTAGGGCTAATCGTATAGTGTGCTAATTTACTGTGCTATTTGACTTGTAACTGGTGTATTTCGACCTCTAGCCTCATAAAGAGACTAGTGGGTAGTGTTTAGTAATAAATACATATATTTTATATATATACCTGGTGTGATTCTCCCTTCATTTGGTCATTCATGAGATTATAGACTGGTAAAACATACAGCTTAACACTCCTTCAAGACTTAGCCTGAAGGCTGCTCTCCATAGCTACCACTAGGATAGCTTTCAATAAAGGTTGTCTTTAAACCTATCATCAATAAAGGTCGTTTGGACTGGTGCAAGGTGCCCACTATAACTAGTGGACAGCATATACCAGGCCAACTTCTCACACAGGGTCTAGTTATGTACTTTCCCTACAGTCATGCAATCATACAGGCTATACCTATGCAGTCATGTAATAACCTACACACTACCCTTGCAGTCATAGAATCACCCATGCCCTTCTCTTGCATTCATCTATTCACCTAGGCAGTACTCAATGACTCATCGATCCCTTCAGGTGCTATTTATACACTTATCCTTGCAGTGAATGTGTATGTATGTACTCAGGCAATTAGCTAGCCACTATCCATCTTCTCCTGCAAAAATCCAGTGACTACCCTTGCTCTCATACAATCACCCAAGCACTACCTACGGAGTTTTGGAATCACTCATGCAGATGTAGTACATGTCTCAGTTTCTAGGTTTTCCTATATTTCAGAAATATTGAATATATATTTCTTTTAGATATCATGATGATTTGGGAAGGTAGACACATATGTATGTGTGCTTTTAAAAATATGGGGACACTTATAGTTGAGTCATGTAATAGTGTGCGGCTTTATATTTGGCTAGGCCCAACTGTCATGCACTTATAAAAACACCCAAGTACTCGTCATGCAGTCTTACAATGATGCAGGCACAACATATGCAGCATTCTAATCACTCAGCCATTGCTGTTGCACTGATGCAATCATTTAGGCACTATCTATGCACTTATGCAATCACTAAGGTATAACTCATGCAGTTATATAATCACCCATGCACTACTGTTAGATTTCTTCAATCACGGAGGCACTATCTTTCTACTCTTGTAATCACTCAGCCAGTAGTTATGCTGTTATGAAATCATCCAGTCACTACTTTTGGAGTCTTTTATTTACTCAGGCTCTACCTCAGTAGTCCTGCAATTATCCAAGAAGTACCCATGCACTTACAAAATCACCCAGTCATTTGCTATGTAGTCAAGTAAATCCCCAGACATTTTCCCTGCAGTTATGCAATCGCGAGTGTTACCCATGTACTTCTTTAATCCCTTTCTACTCTTTCAATCACATATGCACTTTCTTGTACTTATGGAATCAGTCAATCATTACTCATGTAGTTTTAAAATCACCCAGTCACTACCTTTGCACTCCTGTAATCGGTCAAGCACCATCTTAATAGTTCACTAAGCATCCAGGCGGTACTCATGAACTTATAAAATCATCCACTTACCTGCTATGTACTTCAATTATCCTCCAGAAATTAGCCTTGCAAGCATGTCATTATCCAAGGACTAGTTATGTACTTTCCCTACAGTCATGCAATCATGCAGGCTGTACCTATGCAGTCATGTAATAACCTATACACTACCCTTGCAGTCGTAGAATCACCCATTCCCTTCTCTTTCATTCATCTAGTTACCTAGGAGTACTCAATGACTCATTGATGCCTTCAGGTGCTATTTATACCCTTAACCATGCAGTCAATGTGTATGTAGCACTCAGGCAATTAGGTAGCCACTATCCATCTTCTCCTGCAAACATCCAGTGACTACCCTTGGTCTCAATCACCCAAGCACTACCTACGGAGTTTTGGAAACACTCAGGCAGATGTAGTACATGTCTCAGTTTCTAGGTTTTCCTATATTTCAGAAATATTGTATATATATTTCTTTTAGATATCATGAAGATTTGGGAAGGTAGACACATATGTATGTGTGCTTTTAACAATATGGGGACACTTATAGTTGAGTCATGTAATAGTGTGCGGCTTTATATTTGGCTAGGCCCAACTTTCATGCACTTATGAAAACACCCAAGTACTCGCCATGCACTTACAATGATGCAGGCACAACATATGCAGTGCTCTAATCACTCAGCCATTGCTGTTGCACTGATGCAATCATTTAGGCACTATCTATGCACTTATGCAATCACTAAGGTATAACTCATGCAGTTATATAATCACCCATGCACTACTGTTACACTCCTTCAAACACGGAGGCACTATCTTTCTACTCTTGTAATCACTCAGCCAGTAGTTATGCTGTTATGAAATTATCCAGTCACTACTTTTGGAGTCTTTTATTTATTCAGACTCTACCTCAGTAGTCCTGCAATTATCCAAGAAGTTCCCATGCACTTACAAAATAACCCAGTCACGTGCTATGTAGTCATGTAAATCCCCAGACATTATCCCTGCAGTTATGCAATCGCTGAGGTGTTACCCATGTACTCCTTTAATCCCTTTCTACTCTTTCAATCACATATGCACTTTTCTTGTACTTATGGAATCAGTCAATCATTACTCATGTAGTTTTAAAATCACCCAGTCACTACCTTTGCACTCCTGTAATCGGTCAGGCACCATCTTAATAGTTTACTAAGCATCCAGGCGGTACTCATGAACTTATAAAATCATCCACTCACTTGCTATGTACTTCAATTATCCTCCAGAAGTTAGCCTTGCAAACATGTCATTATCCAGGGACTAGTTATGTACTTTCCCTACAGTCATGCAATCATATAGGCTGTACGTATGCCGTCATGTAATAACCTACACATTACCCTTGCAGTCATAGAATCACCCATGCCCTTCTCTTGCATTTATCTATTCACCTAGGCAGTACTCAATGACTCATCGATCCCTTCAGGTGCTATTTATATACATATCCTTGCAGTGAATGTGTATGTATGCACTCAGGCAATTAGCTAGCCACTATCCATCTTCTCCTGCAAAAATCCAGTGACTATGCTTGCTCTCATACAATCACCCAAGCACTACCTACGGAGTTTTGGAATCACTCAGGCAGATGTAGTACATGTCTCAGTTTCTAGGTTTTCCTATATTTCAGAAATATTGAATATATTTCTTTTAGATATCATGATGATTAGGGAAGGTAGACACATATGTATATGTGCTTTTAACAATATGGGGACACTTATAGTTGAGTCATGTAATAGTGTGCGGCTTTATATTTGGCTAGGCCCAACTGTCATGCACTTATAAAAACACCCAAGTACTCGCCATGCAGTCTTACAATGATGCAGGCACAACATATGCAGGGCTCTATTCACTCAGGCATTGCTGTTGCACTGATGCATTCATTTAGGCACTATCTTTCACTTATGCAATCACTAAGGTATAGCTCATGCAGTTATATATTCACCCATGCACTACTGTTACACTCCTTCAATCACGGAGGCACTATCTTTCTACTCTTGTAATCACTCAGCCAGTAGTTATGCAGTTATGAAATCATCCACTCACTACTTTTGGAGTCTTTTATTTACTCAGACTCTACCTCAGTAGTCCTGCAATTATCCAAGAAGCACTCATGCACTTACAAAATCACCCAGTCACTTGCTATGTAATCATGTAACTCCCCAGACATTATCCCTGCAGTTATGCAATCGCCGAGTGTTACCCATGTACTCCTTTAATCCCTTTCTACTCTTTCAATCGCATATGCACTTTTCTTGTACTTATGGAATCAGTCAATCATTACTCATGTAGTTTTAAAATCACCCAGTCACTACCTTTGCACTCCTATAATCGGTCAGGCACCATCTTAATAGTTTACTAAGCATCCAGGCGGTACTCATGAACTTATAAAATCATCCACTCACTTGCTATGTACTTCAATTATCCTCCAGAAATTAGCCTTGCAAGCATGTCATTATCCAGGGTCTAGTTATGTACTTTCCCTACAGTCATGCAATCATGCAGTCTGTACATATGCAGTCATGTAATAACCTATATACTACCCTTGCAGTCGTAGAATCACCCATGCCCTTCTCTTGCATTCATCTATTTATCAAGGCAGAACTCAATGACTCATGGATCCCTTCAGGTGCTATTTATACACTTAACCATGCAGTCAATGTGTATGTATGCACTCAGGCAATTAGCTAGCCACTATCCATCTTCTCCTGCAAAAATCCAGTGACTACTCTTGGTCTCAATCACCCAAGCACTACCTACAGAGTTTTGGAATCACTCAGGCAGATGTAGTACATGTCTCAGTTTCTAGGTTTTCCTATGTTTCAGAAATATTGAATATATATTTCTTTTAGATATCATGATGATTTGGGAAGGTAGACACATATGTATGTGTGCTTTTAACAATATGGGGACACTTATATTTGAGTCATGTAATAGTGTGCAGCTTTATATTTGGCTAGGCCGAACTGTCATGCACTTATAAAAACACCCAAGTACTCGCCATGCAGTCTTACAATGATGCAGGCACAACATATGCAGTGCTCTAATCACTCAGCCATTGCTGTTGCACTGATGCAATCATTTAGGCACTATCTATGCACTTATGCCATCACTAAGGTATAACTCATGCAGTTAAATAATCACCCATGCACTACTGTTGCACTCTTTCAATCACGGAGGCACTATCTTTCTACTCTTGTAATCACTCAGCCAGTAGTTATGCTGTTGTGAAATCATCCAGTCACTACTTTTGGAGTCTTTTATTTACTCAGACTCTACCTCAGTAGTCCTGCAATTATCCAAGAAGCACTCATGCACTTACAAAATCACCCAGTCACTTGCTATGTAGTCATGTAAATCCCCAGACATTATCCCTGCAGTTATGCAATCGCCGAGTGTTACCCATGTACTCCTTTAATCCCTTTCTACTCTTTCAATCGCATATGCACTTTTCTTGTACTAATGGAATCAGTCAATCATTACCCATGTAGTTTTAAAATCACCCAGTCACTACCTTTGCACTCCTGTAATCGGTCAGGCACCATCTTAATAGTTCACTAAGCATCCAGGCGGTACTCATGAACTTATAAAATCATCCACTCACTTGCTATGTACTTCAATTATCGTCCAGAAATTAGCCTTGCAAGCATGTCATTATCCATGGTCTAGTTATGTACTTTCCCTACAGTCATGCAATCATGCAGGCTGTACATATGCAGTCATGTAATAACCTATATACTACCCTTGCAGTCGTAGAATCACCCATGCCCTTCTCTTGCATTCATCTATTTATCAAGGCAGTACTCAATGACTCATGGATCCCTTCAGGTGCTATTTATACACTTAACCATGCAGTCAATGTGTATATATGCCCTCAGGGAATTAGCTAGCCACTATCCATCTTCTCCTGCAAAAATCCAGTGACTACTCTTGGTCTCAATCACCCAAGCACTACCTACGGAGTTTTGGAATCACTCAGGCAGATGTAGTACATGTCTCAGTTTCTAGGTGTTCCTATGTTTCAGAAATATTGAATATATATTTCTTTTAGATATCATGATGATTTGGGAAGGTAGACACATATGTATGTGTGCTTTTAACAATATGGGGACACTTATAGTTGAGTCATGTAATAGTGTGCAGCTTTATATTTGGCTAGGCCCAACTGTCATGCACTTATAAAAACACCCAAGTACTCGCCATGCAGTCTTACAATGATGCAGGCACAACATATGCAGTGCTCTAATCACTCAGCCATTGCTGTTGCACTGATGCAATCATTTAGGCACTATCTATGCTCTTATGCAATCACTAAGGTATAACTCATGCAGTTAAATAATCACCCATGCACTACTGTTGCACTCCTTCAATCACGGAGGCACTATCTTTCTACTCTTGTAATCACTCAGCCAGTAGTTATGCTGTTATGAAATCATCCAGTCACTACTTTTGGAGTCTTTTATTTACTCAGACTCTACCTCAGTAGTCCTGCAATTATCCAAGAAGCACTCATGCACTTACAAAATCACCCAGTCACTTGCTATGTAGTCATGTAAATCCCCAGACATTATCCCTGCAGTTATGCAATCGCCGAGTGTTACCCATGTACTCCTTTAATCCCTTTCTACTCTTTCAATCGCATATGCACTTTTCTTGTACTTATGGAATCAGTCAATCATTACTCATGTAGTTTTAAAATCACCCAGTCACTACCTTTGCACTCCTGTAATCGGTCAGGCACCATCTTAATAGTTCACTAAGCATCCAGGCGGTACTCATGAACTTATAAAATCATCCACTCACTTGCTATGTACTTCAATTATCCTCCAGAAATTAGCCTTGCAAGCATGTCATTATCCAGGGTCTAGTTATGTAATTTCCCTACAGTCATGCAATCATGCAGACTGTACAAATGCAGTCATGTAATAACCTATATACTACCCTTGCAGTCGTAGACTCACCTATGCCCTTCTCTTGCATTCATCTATTTATCAAGGCAGTACTCAATGACTCATGGATCCCTTCAGGTGCTATTTATACACTTAACCATGCAGTCAATGTGTATGTATGCACTCAGGCAATTAGCTAGCCACTATCCATCTTCTCCTTCAAAAATCCAGTGACTACTCTTGGTCTCAATCACCCAAGCACTACCTACGGAGTTTTGGAATCACTCAGGCAGATGTAGTACATGTCTCAGTTTCTAGGTTTTCCTATGTTTCAGAAATATTGAATATATATTTCTTTTAGATATCATGATGATTTGGGAAGGTAGACACATATGTATGTGTGCTTTTAACAATATGGGGACACTTATAGTTGAGTCATGTAATAGTGTGCGGCTTTATATTTGGCTAGGCCCAACTGTCATGCACTTATAAAAACACCCAAGTACTCGTCATGCAGTCTTACAATGATGCAGGCACAACATATGCAGTATTCTAATCACTCAGCCATTGCTGTTGCACTGATGCAATCATTTAGGCACTATCTATGCACTTATGCAATCACTAAGGTATAACTCATGCAGTTATATAATCACCCATGCACTACTGTTAGATTTCTTCAATCACGGAGGCACTATCTTTCTACTCTTGTAATCACTCAGCCAGTAGTTATGCTGTTATGAAATCATCCAGTCACTACTTTTGGAGTCTTTTATTTACTCAGGCTCTACCTCAGTAGTCCTGCAATTATCCAAGAAGTACCCATGCACTTACAAAATCACCCAGTCATTTGCTATGTAGTCAAGTAAATCCCCAGACATTTTCCCTGCAGTTATGCAATCGCCGAGGTGTTACCCATGTACTTCTTTAATCCCTTTCTACTCTTTCAATCACATATGCACTTTCTTGTACTTATGGAATCAGTCAATCATTACTCATGTAGTTTTAAAATCACCCAGTCACTACCTTTGCACTCCTGTAATCGGTCAAGCACCATCTTAATAGTTCACTAAGCATCCAGGCGGTACTCATGAACTTATAAAATCATCCACTTACCTGCTATGTACTTCAATTATCCTCCAGAAATTAGCCTTGCAAGCATGTCATTATCCAAGGACTAGTTATGTACTTTCCCTACAGTCATGCAATCATGCAGGCTGTACCTATGCAGTCATGTAATAACCTATACACTACCCTTGCAGTCGTAGAATCACCCATTCCCTTCTCTTTCATTTATCTAGTTACCTAGGAGTACTCAATGACTCATTGATGCCTTCAGGTGCTATTTATACCCTTAACCATGCAGTCAATGTGTATGTAGCACTCAGGCAATTAGGTAGCCACTATCCATCTTCTCCTGCAAACATCCAGTGACTACCCTTGGTCTCCAATCACCCAAGCACTACCTACGGAGTTTTGGAAACACTCAGGCAGATGTAGTACATGTCTCAGTTTCTAGGTTTTCCTATATTTCAGAAATATTGTATATATATTTCTTTTAGATATCATGAAGATTTGGGAAGGTAGACACATATGTATGTGTGCTTTTAACAATATGGGGACACTTATAGTTGAGTCATGTAATAGTGTGCGGCTTTATATTTGGCTAGGCCCAACTTTCATGCACTTATGAAAACACCCAAGTACTCGCCATGCAGTCTTACAATGATGCAGGCACAACATATGCAGTGCTCTAATCACTCAGCCATTGCTGTTGCACTGATGCAATCATTTAGGCACTATCTATGCACTTATGCAATCACTAAGGTATAACTCATGCAGTTATATAATCACCCATGCACTTCTGTTACACTCCTTCAAACACAGAGGCACTATCTTTCTACTCTTGTAA
The DNA here is from genome assembly GCA_963921515.1 of Calotriton arnoldi. Taxonomy (NCBI): domain Eukaryota; kingdom Metazoa; phylum Chordata; class Amphibia; order Caudata; family Salamandridae; genus Calotriton; species Calotriton arnoldi. The sequence continues at coordinate 130,456 of CAWUFW010018337.1, forward strand.
TCACTCAGCCAGTAGTTATGCTGTTATGAAATTATCCAGTCACTACTTTTGGAGTCTTTTATTTATTCAGACTCTACCTCAGTAGTCCTGCAATTATCCAAGAAGTACCCATGCACTTACAAAATAACCCAGTCACGTGCTATGTAGTCATGTAAATCCCCAGACATTATCCCTGCAGTTATGCAATCGCTGAGGTGTTACCCATGTACTCCTTTAATCCCTTTCTTCTCTTTCAATCACATATGCACTTTTCTTGTACTTATGGAATCAGTCAATCATTACTCATGTAGTTTTAAAATCACCCAGTCACTACCTTTGCACTCCTATAATCGGTCAGGCACCATCTTAATAGTTTACTAAGCATCCAGGCGGTACTCATGAACTTATAAAATCATCCACTCACTTGCTATGTACTTCAATTATCCTCCAGAAATTAGCCTTGCAAGCATGTCATTATCCAGGGTCTAGTTATGTACTTTCCCTACAGTCATGCAATCATGCAGTCTGTACATATGCAGTCATGTAATAACCTATATACTACCCTTGCAGTCGTAGAATCACCCATGCCCTTCTCTTGCATTCATCTATTTATCAAGGCAGAACTCAATGACTCATGGATCCCTTCAGGTGCTATTTATACACTTAACCATGCAGTCAATGTGTATGTATGCACTCAGGCAATTAGCTAGCCACTATCCATCTTCTCCTGCAAAAATCCAGTGACTACTCTTGGTCTCCAATCACCCAAGCACTACCTACAGAGTTTTGGAATCACTCAGGCAGATGTAGTACATGTCTCAGTTTCTAGGTTTTCCTATGTTTCAGAAATATTGAATATATATTTCTTTTAGATATCATGATGATTTGGGAAGGTAGACACATATGTATGTGTGCTTTTAACAATATGGGGACACTTATATTTGAGTCATGTAATAGTGTGCAGCTTTATATTTGGCTAGGCCGAACTGTCATGCACTTATAAAAACACCCAAGTACTCGCCATGCAGTCTTACAATGATGCAGGCACAACATATGCAGTGCTCTAATCACTCAGCCATTGCTGTTGCACTGATGCAATCATTTAGGCACTATCTATGCACTTATGCCATCACTAAGGTATAACTCATGCAGTTAAATAATCACCCATGCACTACTGTTGCACTCTTTCAATCACGGAGGCACTATCTTTCTACTCTTGTAATCACTCAGCCAGTAGTTATGCTGTTGTGAAATCATCCAGTCACTACTTTTGGAGTCTTTTATTTACTCAGACTCTACCTCAGTAGTCCTGCAATTATCCAAGAAGCACTCATGCACTTACAAAATCACCCAGTCACTTGCTATGTAGTCATGTAAATCCCCAGACATTATCCCTGCAGTTATGCAATCGCCGAGGTGTTACCCATGTACTCCTTTAATCCCTTTCTACTCTTTCAATCGCATATGCACTTTTCTTGTACTAATGGAATCAGTCAATCATTACCCATGTAGTTTTAAAATCACCCAGTCACTACCTTTGCACTCCTGTAATCGGTCAGGCACCATCTTAATAGTTCACTAAGCATCCAGGCGGTACTCATGAACTTATAAAATCATCCACTCACTTGCTATGTACTTCAATTATCGTCCAGAAATTAGCCTTGCAAGCATGTCATTATCCATGGTCTAGTTATGTACTTTCCCTACAGTCATGCAATCATGCAGGCTGTACATATGCAGTCATGTAATAACCTATATACTACCCTTGCAGTCGTAGAATCACCCATGCCCTTCTCTTGCATTCATCTATTTATCAAGGCAGTACTCAATGACTCATGGATCCCTTCAGGTGCTATTTATACACTTAACCATGCAGTCAATGTGTATGTATGCACTCAGGGAATTAGCTAGCCACTATCCATCTTCTCCTGCAAAAATCCAGTGACTACTCTTGGTCTCAATCACCCAAGTACTACCTACGGAGTTTTGGAATCACTCAGGCAGATGTAGTACATGTCTCAGTTTCTAGGTGTTCCTATGTTTCAGAAATATTGAATATATATTTCTTTTAGATATCATGATGATTTGGGAAGGTAGACACATATGTATGTGTGCTTTTAACAATATGGGGACACTTATAGTTGAGTCATGTAATAGTGTGCAGCTTTATATTTGGCTAGGCCCAACTGTCATGCACTTATAAAAACACCCAAGTACTCGCCATGCAGTCTTACAATGATGCAGGCACAACATATGCAGTGCTCTAATCACTCAGCCATTGCTGTTGCACTGATGCAATCATTTAGGCACTATCTATGCTCTTATGCAATCACTAAGGTATAACTCATGCAGTTAAATAATCACCCATGCACTACTGTTGCACTCCTTCAATCACGGAGGCACTATCTTTCTACTCTTGTAATCACTCAGCCAGTAGTTATGCTGTTATGAAATCATCCAGTCACTACTTTTGGAGTCTTTTATTTACTCAGACTCTACCTCAGTAGTCCTGCAATTATCCAAGAAGCACTCATGCACTTACAAAATCACCCAGTCACTTGCTATGTAGTCATGTAAATCCCCAGACATTATCCCTGCAGTTATGCAATCGCCGAGGTGTTACCCATGTACTCCTTTAATCCCTTTCTACTCTTTCAATCGCATATGCACTTTTCTTGTACTTATGGAATCAGTCAATCATTACTCATGTAGTTTTAAAATCACCCAGTCACTACCTTTGCACTCCTGTAATCGGTCAGGCACCATCTTAATAGTTCACTAAGCATCCAGGCGGTACTCATGAACTTATAAAATCATCCACTCACTTGCTATGTACTTCAATTATCCTCCAGAAATTAGCCTTGCAAGCATGTCATTATCCAGGGTCTAGTTATGTAATTTCCCTACAGTCATGCAATCATGCAGACTGTACAAATGCAGTCATGTAATAACCTATATACTACCCTTGCAGTCGTAGACTCACCTATGCCCTTCTCTTGCATTCATCTATTTATCAAGGCAGTACTCAATGACTCATGGATCCCTTCAGGTGCTATTTATACACTTAACCATGCAGTCAATGTGTATGTATGCACTCAGGCAATTAGCTAGCCACTATCCATCTTCTCCTTCAAAAATCCAGTGACTACTCTTGGTCTCAATCACCCAAGCACTACCTACGGAGTTTTGGAATCACTCAGGCAGATGTAGTACATGTCTCAGTTTCTAGGTTTTCCTATGTTTCAGAAATATTGAATATATATTTCTTTTAGATATCATGATGATTTGGGAAGGTAGACACATATGTATGTGTGCTTTTAACAATATGGGGACACTTATAGTTGAGTCATGCAATAGTGTGCAGCTTTATATTTGGCTAGGCCCAACTGTCATGCACTTATAAAAACACCCAAGTACTCGCCATGCAGTCTTACAATGATGCAGGCACAACATATGCAGTGCTCTAATCACTCAGCCATTGCTGTTGCACTGATGCAATCATTTAGGCACTATCTATGCACTTATGCAATCACTAAGGTATAACTCATGCAGTTAAATAATCACCCATGCACTACTGTTGCACTCTTCAATAACGGAGGCACTATCTTTCTACTCTTGTAATCACTCAGCCAGTAGTTATGCTGTTATGAAATCATCCAGTCACTAATTTTGGAGTCTTTTATTTACTCAGACTCTACCTCAGTAGTCCTGCAATTATCCAAGAAGTACCCATGCACTTACAAAATAACCCAGTCACGTGCTATGTAGTCATGTACATCCCCAGACATTATCCCTGCAGTTATGCAATCGCCGAGGTGTTACCCATGTACTCCTTTAATCCCTTTCTACTCTTTCAATCACATATGCACTTTTCTTGTACTTCTGGAATCAGTCAATCATTACCCATGTAGTTTTAAAATCACCCAGTCACTACCTTTGCACTCCTGTAATCGGTCAGGCACCATCTTAATAGTTCACTAAGCATCCAGGCGGTACTCATGAACTTATAAAATCATCCACTCACTTGCTATGTACTTCAATTATCCTCCAGAAATTAGCCTTGCAAGCATGTCATTATCCAGGGTCTAGTTATGTACTTTCCCTACAGTCATGCAATCATATAGGCTGTACCTATGCCGTCATGTAATAACCTACACACTACCCTTGCAGTCATAGAATCACCCATGCCCTTCTCTTGCATTCATCTATTTATCAAGGCAGTACTCAATGACTCATGGATCCCTTCAGGTGCTATTTATACACTTAACCATGCAGTCAATGTGTATGTATGCACTCAGGCAATTAGCTAGCCACTATCCATCTTCTCCTGCAAAAATCCAGTGACTACTCTTGGTCTCAATCACCCAAGCACTACCTACGGAGTTTTGGAATCACTCAGGCAGATGTAGTACATGTCTCAGTTTCTAGGTTTTCCTATGTTTCAGAAATATTGATTATATATTTCTTTTAGATATCATGATGATTTGGGAAGGTAGACACATATGTATGTGTGCTTTTAACAATATGGGGACACTTATAGTTGACTCATGTAATAGTGTGCAGCTTTATATTTGGCTAGTCCCAACTGTCATGCACTTATAAAAACACCCAAGTACTCGCCATGCAGTCTTACAATGATGCAGGCACAACATATGCAGTGCTCTAATCACTCAGCCATTGCTGTTGCACTGATGCAATCATTTAGGCACTATCTATGCACTTATGCAATCACTAAGGTATAACTCATGCAGTTAAATAATCACCCATGCACTACTGTTGCACTCCTTCAATCACGGAGGCACTATCTTTCTACTCTTGTAATCACTCAGCCAGTAGTTATGCTGTTATGAAATCATCCAGTCACTACTTTTGTCACAGCCTTCCATTGAGAACGACGAGAGTTTCCGATGCCACTTCAGACCTATGCACCCGGCTCCCCTGGGATAGGTAACTCTGGTACTATGGTCTCCACGAGTGGGGTGGCTCTTCAAACTCTTAAGTTCCAAAGGGTTCGCTCGAAGTCCTCCTAGAAGGGTCCTTAAACTTTAAAAGTGTAACCGCGACTTCCCCATAGAATTGTACGGAGCCCGCGGTCGTGTTCCCACTCTGAACCCGGCCTCTGTGGGGTCCCTGTCTACTCACCTTGGGTGGTTCCTTGGGGTCCCAGCGATTCTACGTGCTCCAGACCTTCTCTTGATCTCAGTCGTTACTGTTATACCACTATTTTAGTATATGGTTTGGTCTCCCCCTGGAGCCAACTTTTTATTGTGCTACTTACAACTGTTCTATTGAATTCGTATTGTGTGCTTTGTGTTCTATCCTCGTGTAGAGGATAGTAGAGAGTGTTATATTATTAAATACATATTTTTATATAACTACTGTGTGGTTCTCATTCATTTAATCATTCAGGAGGTGATAATTTGGTAAAACAAGCTGCTTTACATTCCTTCAAGATTAAGCCTGAAGGCTGCTCTCCACAGCTACTACTAGGATAGCTTTCTAAAGGTTATCTTTGACCTCATACATCATAAGGGTCATGTAGACTGGTACAGGGTGTCCACTTTAATTAGTGTTAAACAATAATGGGGCAACCCTGTGTCCCTCAGAACCTGGGTATATGTATAAGCAAGAACAATGGTTCTGTCGGGTATCACAACTATTCCTTTGGACAATAATTAATAATCATCAAACATTCATGCCTGTATTATTTAAGACATACGGAACACATAACAAATCAAAATCCAATAAACAAATTGATGAGTAATAAATCTTTTATATAAATTAATTCTTTCAAATATACTCATACATTTGTAGAAAAGCTGTCAAAAGAAACAAACAATGAAGATACGTGATCAAGTGACTTTTGTGCTCAATAGTGAAGTATAGTGCATAATATTTACAGTGCAATAGGATTATGTACAAGGGAAAGGAGGAGGCCAGAATCTACTGTCAAACACAATGGCTCTGTTGTTTGAACAAATTAATTCATTAATTGTGCACAGAGTCTTGGTCAGTCTGGACCATATACGTTCGTCGACGTTTCAACCCAATCTACGCTGAATTAAGTAGTCGGGGCGGGTCTTCATCAGGACAATAAAAGAAGTTGACAGCCTATGATTTAAAGAAAGCTTGAATTAAGATGTGTTCCACCACTGCGCCTAAAAAGGTCTGCAGGCTCAAGATTATTATAATAAAGGGGTGGCATAACTCACCCACAAACACCAGAAATTGCTGGCAAATCAGACGTCTGAGTGGTCCAATAGTTGGGTCACAGTAGTAATGAATCTAGGAGCGAAGTGGGATCAACAATTAATTATACCCACTTTGATGTGCACAATACCAAATGAACAAACCTCACTACTAGTCAAAACCACTCACCAAAGTTGAGTAACTTGCAACAGAATTATTCTGAAATAGGTAAGCGGATTCAATCAGTCGTCCGCATTACAAGGGCGATCCATTCAGATTGCGCCCGTTAGCCGGTTCTAAAAATAAAGGAGAGCGTATGCCGGCTTAAAACTGGTAATGGGATAGTATTAAGGAAACTGATTTTAAACCCCCGTGAAAGTTAGCAAGTCCTCATTGAACTTACCCACAATCGGTAAAGTTTCAAGGCATAGGCGGGAATTCCTATTCAATCCAAGAAGCCCGGCAAGAGTCCAGGTACTTCACCGCCGTCTGTCAGCAAGCCTGTTCAATTCTGAAGAGCCGTATATGACGGCTTCAAAGCGTCTGCTAAAACGCGCGCATGGAACGCGGGGCGAGCAGAAGCTAGATGCATGCACGCTCGATTGCTAAGCAACCTGAGCTCACGCAGACAGCAGCTAAATGCTAGCATCTCGACAATTACGTTGGTATAACACGAAGGATTGAGCTATTTGATTATATTCACAGTGCGCGCAGCACGCGAGGGCAAGCTGAAGCTAGATGCATGCACGCTCGATTGCGGAGCCACCCCAGCTCCCGCAGACAGCAGCTAAATGCTAGCATTCTGTAAAATTACGTTCGTGTGACAAGAGGGGTTACGCTAATTAATTACATTCACAGCGATGCGAAACCGAAAGTACACATTAAATGTTAATCATAATCACACCCACTGTATATATTGACCAAACATTAAATGACAATAATATTATACATCTTAAACATACCAAGCCTTAGATATATCGCAACACACAACATGAAATAATCATCCTACAATACATTATCTTAGCTAAGAATGTACACATTGGATATACAACATGATTACTCAAATTGTATTTTGACTAAACATCCATTGATGTCTATGTCGTAACCAAGAACATTTATGTGAACCATGATTGATCTATGTTTTAATGTATTCACAACAACCTGTAACATAAAACTAGATACAAGGTCAGGAAACAAATAATTACTCATCATCATAATAAAACCAACTAGTGAACTAAATAGGTTTTATAGCACAAATGAACAGTACTCGTCAGGTTAATAGCTAAACCTATGGTGCCAAATATACGGAGCAAATTAGTACAATTTATCATCCAGTTTAAGCACTTATCGAGCTTACCTAATAGAGAAAAAATAAAGAAAAAATCAGTGTGACCATATGTTCTACAACTGGCCCATCTGCCTTGAAGTCTCCTCAAGTTCGTTGAGACCCTGAGAGACTGTGTTAAGAGAATGGATCCACCTGCATTCTTTCAAATTAAGAGCCACAGTCAGAGAACCACCTCTTGGATGAGGACAGATTTTCTCAAGAACCCACCATTGTATGCTTTCAGGGGCATGGTTGTATGTCATGAAATGTTCGACTAAAGGGGCTCCCTGTACCTTACACCTTATTCTACTCATGTGCTGAAGTATTCTCACCTTTACTTTCTGAGTAGTTTGCCCTACATAAAGTAGATCACATGGGCAACAGATGGTATAAACCACATTAGTACTGTTACAATTGGTAAATAGTGGTAACTTGTGTGTTCTGTTATTATGTGTAAAGTAGACCCCTCAATAGTCAAGGGGCATGCTTTGCATCCGCCACACTTGTGGTGTCCAATTATCGGTGGAAATCCCAATTGGCCCTTAAATCAAGAGGCTTCGGTGGTTCAAGGTAAGCTTTGACTACATTGTCCTTGATATTCCTGCCCCTCCTGAAGGCAAACAGTGGATTCTCCTTTGTTTTCAATTCGCTGGCAACCAGATTCCAATACTTTTTCACAATCCTTTTAATGTCATTGCTCTTTGAACTAAATGTTGTTACACAAACAATATTTTCAGTCTTCGTGGGTTTTTCTTTGACTTGAAGTAGCTGGTCTCGAGGACAGTACCAAGCCCGTTTCCGGGCCCGTTTGAGCAATCCTGTCGGGTAGCCTCTCTCTTTCAAACGAATAGTTAGAATTTCCGTTTCGTTAAAAAAGTCTGTCCTGTGTGTACAATTCCTCCTGAGCCTGAGGTACTGACCATATGGTAAATTGTCCCTCAGGCTCCTCGGATGGTGTGAATTATATTTAAGGAGTGTATTTCTTTCCATTGGTTTTCTGTATAAGTCACAAAATAAAAGACCTTCTTCCACTCTGAAGGTAAGGTCTAAAAATCAATGGCTTCATTATTACTAGACATTGTGAACTGAATATCCTTTGTTCTATTATTTAGCCAGTCCGTAAATTTCCTAAGGTCAATTTCTGTACCTGACCAGATCATTATCACATCGTCTATAAAACGTTTCCACACAGCAATGTGCTCTATGTACGGATTTTCATGACTGTACAGATATTCTTCCTCATACTCATCCATAAAGATATTAGCCAGACTAAGGTGCATAGGTAGCGCCCATCGCGACGCCCTTGCACTGGTAATAAAATTGATTCCTGAAAACAAAATAGTTCCTTTTCATTGCGATTTCCAACATCGCTATCAGGAAATCAGTTGGTATCCAATGAGGCCTGGGGCGTTTGTCCAGAGTAGATCTGACCACATCTAGTGCCTTACCCTGCGGGATGGATGTATAGAGGGAAGAGACATCCAAAGTCACAAGTAATTGGGTTTGAATGTCAAACGGTTGACCTTCCAGCAATTGGATAATATGCATAGTATCTCTCACAAAAGATTTTGTCTCTGGGACCCAGGGTTGCAGGAAATAATCAATAAACTGATTCAATGGCTCAAGTATGGACCCACAAGCTGACACTATGGGTCTCCCAGGCGGTTTTTCAAGCCGTTTATGTACCTTTGGAAGGGTATACATAGTAGGGATCCTAGGTTCTTTCTTATTCAGGAAATCATTCTCTGGCTGGCTCAAAAATCCATCTCTCATTCCTTCCATGGTTAATTTCTCTATTAAAAACTTGACCTCTGTAGTAGGATCCTTCGAGATGGGGCGATAGTTGGCCCTATCACCCAACTGTAGCTGAATCTCATCCACATAGTCCGCAGTATTTTGCACTACTACTGCACCCCTTTTGTCAGCTGCCTTGATGATGATCGCTTCATTGGTTCCTAATGAATATAGTGCTGTTCTTTCATCTTTACTGATGTTATGTTTTATGTAGCGCTGTTCACCCAATGCCTCCATAATTTCCTGCATGACAATCTGTTCATAGTCAGGGCTTCTTTTCAAATAGAAGTAGGCAGGGACCAAGGAGATTTAATACCTTTTCTGATTCTTCTGTTGGTAGTGGCTCTGACTCGGATTCAGAGAGACCGACCACCAGCCGTCAGGGAAATCAAGGCCCACATTTTTTAGGGGAAGGTTACCGCCAGCCAAACAGGGGTGGAGGTGCAGATCAGAATTGGGATCGGCAAAAGAGCTGGAACAAGGGCAGGAATACACAACGGGCCAATTCAAGGGTCCGGTTCTACCAACCACCCGAGACACATGGGGAGATTTCAACACGCAGGCAAACTTACAGATGGTGAAAATGAATACTCCAGCAGATAATATCTCGCCAATAAAAGATGGTAATAACTGGCTAGATAGAGTAACACAAATTGATGCACGTATGGCGGAAGCCCATACTTCAAATGGTTTGCTTGTGGTCCAACATACAAGGGATGGCAACTTCATGGATCCCACTGCTGAACCCAATGATGAAATAACTCCCAGTGGAGAAGGAGGTGTCCAAGATGTAGAGATGCCTAATCATGAGCATATAAGGGCCATGGATCCTACTGCTACACCTAATGATGACATGACTCTAGGTGGAGAAGGTCTCCAGGCTGCAGAGATGCCTAATCAGGAGCAACAACAAAGCATTTGTCCTTTAGGACAGCAGAATGTGGATCCTATAATTAACCTCTCCAATTACATCTTGTCGGGAGCTGAGAGAGCAGTTCTCTCTAAGGGACTTTCCTTTGTTCCAACTGCAATACCTAATTCATTTACAGTTAAACTTGAGATGCAGAGATTTTTTAGGAAAATCCGACTGAAGTATTACTTTAGTAAGACCATCTATACTCCCACGGCAGCCGCTACAGCGTTTAGACCTACATCCACATTTACACCAGGGGCTTACTTGATGAGTCAGCGGATTTTAGCCTATGAACAGATTGTCATGCAGGAAATTATGGAGGCATTGGGTGAACAGCGCTACATAAAACATAACATCAGTAAAGATGAAAGAACAGCACTATATTCATTAGGAACCAATGAAGCGATCATCATCAAGGCAGCTGACAAAGGGGGTGCAGTAGTAGTGCAAAATACTGCGGACTATGTGGATGAGATTCAGCTACAGTTGGGTGATAGGGCCAACTATCGCCCCATCTCGAAGGATCCTACTACAGACGTCAAGTTTTTAATAGAGAAATTAACCATGGAAGGAATGAGAGATGGATTTTTGAGCCAGCCAGAGAATGATTTCCTGAATAAGAAAGAACCTAGGATCCCTACTTTGTATACCCTTCCAAAGGTACATAAACGGCTTGAAAAACCGCCTGGGAGACCCATAGTGTCAGGTTGTGGGTCCATACTTGAGCCATTGAATCAGTTTATTGATTATTTCCTGCAACCCTGGGTCCCAGAGACAAAATCTTTTGTGAGAGATACTATGCATATTATCCAATTGCTGGAAGGTCAACCGTTTGACATTCAAACCCAATTACTTGTGACTTTGGATGTCTCTTCCCTCTATACATCCATCCCGCAGGGTAAGGCACTAGATGTGGTCAGATCTACTCTGGACAAACGCCCCAGGCCTCATTGGATACCAACTGATTTCCTGATAGCGATGTTGGAAATCGCAATGAAAAGGAACTATTTTGTTTTCAGGAATCAATTTTATTACCAGTGCAAGGGCGTCGCGATGGGCGCTACCTATGCACCTAGTCTGGCTAATATCTTTATGGATGAGTATGAGGAAGAATATCTGTACAGTCATGAAAATCCGTACATAGAGCACATTGCTGTGTGGAAACGTTTTATAGACGATGTGATAATGATCTGGTCAGGTACAGAAATTGACCTTAGGAAATTTACGGACTGGCTAAATAATAGAACAAAGGATATTCAGTTCACAATGTCTAGTAATAATGAAGCCATTGATTTTTTAGACCTTACCTTCAGAGTGGAAGAAGGTCTTTTATTTTGTGACTTATACAGAAAACCAATGGAAAGAAATACACTCCTTAAATATAATTCACACCATCCGAGGAGCCTGAGGGACAATTTACCATATGGTCAGTACCTCAGGCTCAGGAGGAATTGTACACACAGGACAGACTTTTTTAAAGAAACGGAAATTCTAACTATTCGTTTGAAAGAGAGAGGCTACCCGACAGGATTGCTCAAACGGGCCCGGAAACGGGCTTGGTACTGTCCTCGAGACCAGCTACTTCAAGTCAAAGAAAAACCCACGAAGACTGAAAATATTGTTTGTGTAACAACATTTAGTTCAAAGAGCAATGACATTAAAAGGATTGTGAAAAAGTATTGGAATCTGGTTGCCAGCGAATTGAAAACAAAGGAGAATCCACTGTTTGCCTTCAGGAGGGGCAGGAATATCAAGGACAATGTAGTCAAAGCTTACCTTGAACCACCGAAGCCTCTTGATTTAAGGAGCCAATTGGGATTTCCACCGATAATTGGACACCACAAGTGTGGCGGATGCAAAGCATGCCCCTTGACTATTGAGGGGTCTACTTTTACACATAATAACAGAACACACAAGTTACCACTATTTACCAATTGTAACAGTACTAATGTGGTTTATACCATCTGTTGCCCATGTGATCTACTTTATGTAGGGCAAACTACTTAGAAAGTAAAGGTGAGAATACTTCAGCACATGAGTAGAATAAGGTGTAAGGTACAGGGAGCCCCTTTAGTCGAACATTTCATGACATACAACCATGCCCCTGAAAGCATACAATGGTGGGTTCTTGAGAAAATCTGTCCTCATCCAAGAGGTGGTTCTCTGACTGTGGCTCTTAATTTGAAAGAATGCAGGTGGATCCATTCTCTTAACACAGTCTCTCAGGGTCTCAACGAACTTGAGGAGACTTCAAGGCAGATGGGCCAGTTGTAGAACATATGGTCACACTGATTTTTTCTTGATTTTTTCTCTATTAGGTAAGCTCGATAAGTGCTTAAACTGGATGATAAATTGTACTAATTTGCTCCGTATATTTGGCCCCATAGGTTTAGCTATTAACCTGACGAGTACTGTTCATTTGTGCTATAAAACCTATTTAGTTCACTAGTTGGTTTTATTATGATGATGAGTAATTATTTGTTTCCTGACCTTGTATCTAGTTTTATGTTACAAGTTGTTGTGAATACATTAAAACATAGATCAATCATGGTTCACATAAATGTTCTTGGTTACGACATAGACATCAATGGATGTTTAGTCAAAATACAATTTGAGTAATCATGTTGTATATCCAATGTGTACATTCTTAGCTAAGATAATGTATTGTAGGATGATTATTTCATGTTGTGTGTTGCGATATATCTAAGACTTGGTATGTTTAAGATGTATAATATTATTGTCATTTAATGTTTGGTCAATATATACAGTGGGTGTGATTATGATTAACATTTAATGTGTACTTCAGGTTTCGCATCGCTGTGAATGTAATTAATTAGCGTAACCCCTCTTGTCACACGAACGTAATTTTACAGAATGCTAGCATTTAGCTGCTGTCTGCGGGAGCTCGGGTGGCTCCGCAATCGAGCGTGCATGCATCTAGCTTCAGCTTGACCTCGCGTGCTGCGCGCTCTGTGAATATATTCAAATAGCTCAATCCTTCGTGTTATACCAACGTAATTGTCGAGATGCTAGCATTTAGCTGCTGTCTGCGTGAGCTCAGGTTGCTTAGCAATCGAGCGTGCATGCATCTAGCTTCTGCTCGCCCCCGCGTTCCATGCGCGCGTTTTTAGCAGACGCTTTGAAGCCGTCATATACGGCTCTTCAGAATTGAACAGGCTTGCTGACAGACGGCGGTGAAGTACCTGGACTCTTGCCGGGCTTCTTGGATTGAATAGGAATTCCCGCCTATGCCTTGAAACTTTACCGATTGTGGGTAAGTTCAATGAGGACTTGCTAACTTTCACGGGGGTTTAAAATCAGTTTCCTTAATACTATCCCATTACCAGTTTTAAGCCGGCTTACGCTCTCCTTTATTTTTAGAACCGGCTAACGGGCGCAATCTGAATGGATCGTCCTTGTAATGTGGACGACTGATTGAATCCGCTTACCTATTTCAGAATAATTCTGTTGCAAGTTACTCAACTTTGGTGAGTGGTTTTGACTAGTAGTGAGGTTTGTTCATTTGGTATTGTGCACATCAAAGTGGGTATAATTAATTGTTGATCCCACTTCGCTCCTAGATTCATTTCTACTGTGACCCAACTATTGGACCACTCAGCCGTCTGATTTGCCAGCAATTTCTGGTGTTTGTGGGTGAGTTATGCCACCCCTTTATTATAATAATCTTGAGCCTGCAGACCTTTTTAGGCGCAGTGGTGGAACACATCTTAATTCAAGCTTTCTTTAAATCATAGGCTGTCAACTTCTTTTATTGTCCTGATGAAGACCCGCCCCGACTACTTAATTCAGCGTAGATTGGGTTGAAACGTCGACGAACGTATATGGTCCAGACTGACCAAGACTCTGTGCACAATTAATGAATTAATTTGTTCAAACAACAGAGCCATTGTGTTTGACAGTAGATTCTGGCCTCCCTCCTTTCCCTTGTACATAATCCTATTGCACTGTAAATATTATGCACTATACTTCACTATTGAGCACAAAAGTCACTTGATCACGTATCTTCATTGTTTGTTTCTTTTGACAGCTTTTCTACAAATGTATGAGTATATTTGAAAGAATTAATTTATATAAAAGATTTATTACTCATCAATTTGTTTATTGGATTTTGATTTGTTATGTGTTCCGTATGTCTTAAATAATACAGGCATGAATGTTTGATGATTATTAATTATTGTCCAAAGGAATAGTTGTGATACCCGACAGAACCATTGTTCTTGCTTACACTTTAATTAGTGGACAGCATATACCAGGTCACCTTCTCACATTGGTGGCAGCGGTGGGATTCAAGCTTGCTATTGTTTTACCAGATAAATCTCATTGAGTGATTAACTGAAAACCACTAAAGTATTAGGCACATATAATACTACAAGATAAGAATAAGTAAGTTCTACTGAACTTGGGGTTGGGTAAGTTAAGGGTCTAGCACACCCTTTCTCCAACCTAAGAGAGTTTAGTTCCCACTAGGTTAGGTAGGTGCATACACCACACAACACTAGTTATGTCTTCTAAAGAAGAAGCCAGTGGCTCTCTGCCCTCTAGATACAATGGCCTCTCATTTCAGGATTTGAAAGCCATGTGTGCTTCTAGGAAGCTGAAGACAGGGAAAAAAACAAACACCCAACGTCTCATTGAGGTGTTGCTCTTAGATGACCTTAGGAAGACCCCAGGGTCTGATGGGGTAGATAGAGTGGGTGGGACAGGGAATGAGGACAGGCCAGGAAGTGAAACCTTCTTTGACCTAGAATCAAACCCTGACCAGGAGGATCAAAATGAATCCCCACTGGACAACCTAGATCTTCCAGGAGGTGGGGGAGAAGGCCCTAGTGGCCCTCTCTTCACCACTCCAGGAAGAGTACAGAGCTTAGCCAGGAGATCTAGATCTCCCTCTGTAGAACCTAACCATTCAGGAACTTAGGGAAGGACCTCCATATCCCATAAGAGAGACAACTCTTATGACAGAGAGTGCCAATTTCTAGAGCTTGAGAAAGTTAAACTTAGGCTCAGGCAAGAGCAATTGGCACTAGATATGAAATCCCTAGAGCTCCAGAAGGCTAGTAAGAAATTGGGACTAGAGTACCATGGTGGCAGCAACAGTGTCCCTAGGGTTAAGGAATACACTTATGACCATAGGAACCTGAGCAAGATAGTCCCTCCCTACCATGGTGGGGATGACATCCACAAATGGATAACTGCTTTAGAGAGGGCCTGTAAGGTACAGAAGGTCCCTCAAGAGCAGTGGACAGCTATCTTGTGGCTCTCCTTTGCTGACAAAGGTAGAGATAAGAAGCTCCTCACTGTTAGAGAAGAGGATGCTGACAATTATTCAGTTTTGAAGAGTGCTCTCATTGATGGGTTTGGCTTAACCACTGAACAATACAGGATTAAGTTCAGAGACACGCAGAAGGCACAGACTCAGGACTGGGTAGGCTTTGTAGATTGTGCTACTAAGGCTCTGGAAGGCTGGTTACTTGGCAGCAAAGTGAATGATTTCAAGGGATTGTACAATTTGATTATGAGGGAGCAGATCCTTAATTATTGCAAAAACCAGTTGGTGCATCAGTACTTGGTTGACTCTGATCTGACTTCTCCCCCTGCACATCAGAGCCTCACCATCACTCCAGGAATGCAGGAAGGATCACAAACCATGGATGTTCAACCGATAGGAGAACAGGCATTTTATATTAAACAGTTGCTCTAGACACTCACGAGGGAAGCAGCCGCGCTCTACAAATCCTCATTCATTCATTCATTGACAGGGCAGACCCCTGATCTCGAACATGACTGCCATATGGTCTGACCAAACCAGGGGGAGAGAGGACAACCATTTAATCTGAGGATTATCAGAGAATATTCCATCAAGGAGATGGGCTAAACATGCGTGGAACCCTAAACTAACTGAGTTAAGCCTGCGCTGGCCATTTGACATATCAAACTGACGGAATCATTGTCCAGCAGCGAACATAATTGGACTTTAGGAGTGTCAAAGAGGCATGCATATGGACAAAATGAGATTAGGATCCAATTGAGGTCTTTTGAAATTGGAAATCACAAATATTGATTTAATTTGTTTAAACTAATGCATACTTTATTGTATTAGTGTCCTTTGAGGATGGATCAGCCAGAGAATTGATTCCATTTCTTTGGGGGTTGCCATACTATTCTTATGTTTATTTATGATTTTTGAGGTAACCTTTATGAACTATAGGTTAGTCAACATAAACAACAGGTTTTACTGAGAAATCGTTTGATTACCAAATAATACTGATATTTATCATATTTATTCTATTATTCTTGTGATATTCTAATTGGTAAACACATGCAGAAGATGGAGTAGCAAATGTGATATAAGTAACTAATTGTATGCATGAAGAACTTTGATTTGGCAAATATGGCTGAAATGTAACCGTTTATCTTCCTTTTTTTGCCGTACCTACCTTTGCTTCTATGGTTTTGGGTAATTTGTATTTAAGGAAAAGGGAAACACCATGTTAACACAGTTATCAAGGCTTGTTAGCCAAGTGCGTCTGTTGCTATGAGGTTATCAGCAAAGGACTTTAAAACCCCTGGAGTGCCAGCCTGGAGTTTGTTCAACATTTGCGTACATAACGTGAGAATCCACTCTCACACATGGAGGTAACTGCCCCACGCAGGTCTTCAGCAGTGAGAGGCAATGAATAATGGCAAAGTAATCATCAGACTACTGCAGAGATCAGCCTCAAATTGGTAATACCGTATCAACTGAAAATACATATTGGGAACTATACTGGTGGACTGCAACCGAAGGATTGAGGCGGTACCTCATTGAGAAACAGATTCTACCTCCTGAGACAAATGAGAGCCAGCACCAAGAACAAGACTTCGTGGGAGGGAATATTCCTGCTGGTTGAGCACTGAAACTGAGAGATGCTGAGTCAGAGGACCCACGTTTCTGGGCTAACACCCATGGGTTAGTCCCAAACCAGAATGCTAATTGCATGTCACAACGAAGAATTCGTTCATAAATGTATTGACAGATGGCAGGGGGTAGGGGAATAATTACCTTCATATAATTAATAACATGAATGTATTAATAACAGTACAATTCACCAGCAAGCAAGCTAGCTGCAGTGAATATAAAAGCAGAGACAGCATGTGTGCTAGCCAGTACAAGCACTAGCAACAGTACGGGGGATATTCTCAAGAATGGGCGATAATCATCGCCAACCTAGGTTAACGCAACTTTACATAACGCCGTCTATCGCAGGAAACTAATGCCGTGTTAACGGCGTATTTTCAACACGCCGGCAACAGGCGATAGTCTCCCAAAAACGGGTCAAATGTCTGCGTTAAAATTACCGGGACGCCGATAAAAATGCGTACCTGAACGTGAAAAAAGTGGTGATGTGCCCAACAACGATCAAAAAATCAGCGATAATCAGCGCCAAGCTTGCTATTCCCACGTCAGGTGGGAAAAAGCACCATAAAAGCCGCAAAACAAAAAAAAAGAATAAAAACAAAACCGAAATAACTGAGAAGCACCATGGAGGAAGCTGGAGCAACTACAGAGGCCAACCAGAACCCCACAAACCCCCCGGAGGACCAGCCAGGGACCTCGGGGAAGGAGAAGGGCAAGGAGAAGGAGAAGAGGGACCCGCGATTCAGTCCGCAGGAAAACAAGATCCTGATTATGGAGGTGATAGAACACCACCAACAACTGTTCATCACCTCCACTGTGTCATTGGCAACTAAAAATGCAATATGGCAGTCCATCTTGTCCAAGGTGAATGCAGTCGGAGTGAAGAGAAGAGAAGGGAAGTGGACGACTGCAAGAAGCGCTGGAATGATGTGAAGCGCAAAACCAAGCTGAAACTCGCTAACAACCGGAAAGCAGTAATGCAGACTGGAGGTGGGAGTCCAGCGCCACAGCAGGAGCTGGATGAGATGGAGGAAATGGTGTCCACAGTCATCAGTGGGGAGACGGTGGCAGGAGTTGGTTGGAAGGTACCAGAGGCCAACAAGTGCAGCACAGCCAGCAGCTTTGTCTGCGGAGGGATGTTGGTTGTCCGCTGTGTTGGTACCATCAGCCTGTGGGCAATGTGGGTCAGGATGCAGAGGATGGTTGTCCTTTTGAGCCTGTAGTGGACAATGACATCCTCTGGCGTTAAGTCTCTGAGGCTGGTGCGTTTTCGGAAGGTCCGCTGTCTTGTTCTGCGCTGCCTCAGTGGTAGTCCGGGGGTGTGGTCCTGGGGGTGGGGGTGGTCCTGGGGGTGGTGGCGGTGGGTGTTGTTGCCCTCTTGGGTCTCCAAGCTGCATGATTAGTAGCTCCATGGCATCTGTTGGTCTTCAGATGTGGCTCTGGGCTGGGCTCCCTTTATACTGCAGGTTTTCGTCCTACTTAAGACCAGAAAAAAGCAGGTCTTAAGTCCAGAAAAAAGCAGGTCTTAAGTCCCTGCTGCTAACGCGCCTTATCGCCTGTTTTTGGACCGCATCGCCGATCTGGCTGGTTGTTGAGAATATCGCGAAGTGGTGTTATCGTGAATTTTTGCACGGGAACGCCTACTCTGCATATGATTAGCGTTAGTTGTCGCTGTCACCCTTGGCGATGTTTTTA
This sequence comes from Calotriton arnoldi, assembly GCA_963921515.1. NCBI lineage: Eukaryota > Metazoa > Chordata > Amphibia > Caudata > Salamandridae > Calotriton > Calotriton arnoldi. The sequence continues at coordinate 149,272 of CAWUFW010018337.1, forward strand.
GCGGCAGCTATCGCAGGTAAACTGGCGATGTCGGCTGTTTGCGCAGGCTTGTGAATAGGGCGATAAATCTATCGCCACTTTCGTGGCGGTAAAGTGCCGCTAAATCGGCGATGTGTCCTTGAGAATATGCCCCTACAAGTCTACTACAGTGTGCCCTGAAAGATCAAATTGGAAAAATTGTATGAGAAAGAAATTAGAAAAAGTGTGAAGGGATATCTCTGCAGATTTATACTTTTCTATGAATGGAACCAAGAGGGCTTCACATTTACACTATACAATCCTATGAAAATTCTGATCCGCTGATGTTAAAAGAATGGGTAAAACATACAGCAGCTTCATCAAAGGGCATGATACAAATGCCCGAAGTGATAGGGAGAAACTGTTACAGGAAAAGAGTGAACTGGAAGATCTAATATCTAAAAACAATGAAACAGAAAAAGTGAAGGAAATATGTGAACAAATGAAAACTAAGTTGGCCACATATGAGGACATAGAACAGCGAAAAAAGAGGAAGTTTTCAAGAGACAAACAAGACTACGATTTAGAAAGGATACTGATATTTGCCAAACAAAATGAGGCACTGAGAGGAGAAATATTTAACACCAGAAATCTAATCAGACAGGAGGCGGGGGAAACCTCAAAATCGGAGTTTGGCACAGACATATATCAGAAAATGAAACTACAGTCACGCACGGACTTATGAAAAGTAGGGACAACGTTGTTTTTTTTAGACGAGTACAGACTCCTGAGACAGAAGCAAAGGGAAACATCCAGAACAAGCCTTTGCAATGCAATAGGTCTCGCATTTGTTAAAGTTAGAGCTGTTGATGTTGAAAATGACAATGTTTTTTATTTTTTTATTTTTATTTGCAGTTGAGTAATTATATTTGCATAGTGCTATTGCCATTGGTATAAAAAAGCAAAAGTAAAAAACATTGTCATTTTTAACTCCAATAGCTCTAACTTTAACAAATGTGAGACCTATTGCATTGCAAATGCTTCTTTCCAAGCCATGCTGCAGGTTGCAGTACCATATGTGGCTAAAAGATTCATATGGGTTTGCTATGTAAATATGTTATAGGTATTAAAGTGTAAAAATAATGTAACTGCATATTTATAAAACACTGCAAAGAAAAGCAATATATAGTGTAACCTAAATGGTTAGTAGAACACAGATGACTTTTAGTACTGGGTGTTATAAAAGACAAAACGCATATTACAGAACACACCCATTATACAGCACGCCCAAAACCAACATTGTGCAGAATAAAGAAAATATATATATATATATATATATATATATATGTATATGTTGTGTGAACAAGGCAGGAAGTGCTGAAACGCGTTACAGCGTAATCATTAAACCAGGAATATATCTCTAATCTTGCCCCTGTATCGGTGTCCGCTTCGGATTAAGGAAACTGGAGTTGGAGTTCATATATATATATATATTCCGTGGCATGTGTTTCGCGCTAGCCCTGAGCGCGATTGAGGTGACCCGCCTTTACAAAGAGGACAGAGCCAGCTGGGCAGCTTCGGCAACTTTTTCACTTCACCAAGGTATTGGTACGGCTCTGACCCACCGCATCCTCGCTTGATGGAAGTGCCGCTGCTCATCGCAGTCCGTGACTACATGGAGAAATCCTGGAACATTGTATCCTTGTTTTTCAGGCCAGACGCAACGGGAATCTATGCGGTTGAAGGTGTTGGGGACTCGGGAGAAAAAATTGCTTTCACCAACAACGTGCTGCCTCAGATCACAGCAGCGTTCTATATTTCATCCGGTACCCCAGATGGGACACAAGAGGCTGAGCAAAGGAACTTACCTGGCATGCAGTGAGAATTGCATGTTGGGACTTGTAGTCAGCCAATGCGACTGCAGGTCCGTTTGGAACTTTGACCCAGCCCACCTGGATCGCCACCAATGGCGGAACGACTGGGGCTATTTCAAAGATCTGGTGGGAGTGCCTTTGTTGAAGCTGGTATTTGAAAAAGGAAATTGCTCCGAAACGCGTCATGCCTCAAGCTTTTTTAGTGAAAATAAATACTTTCCCTGATTCCCCGCTGTGTCCCTCCCGTTCTTTGTGAATTTTAGAACGTTCCGTGGCATATATATATATATATATATATATATATATATATATATATATATATGTATATATTACCTACTGGCGGTCGCCAGTAGGTAGTTATAGCTAGGACCTATTTTCCATAGGAAATTCACAACATTCTATTTCCAATAACTTTGGCGCCGGTTGATGAATCTTCGCGAAATTTTCAAAACTTGTGGGGCGCTCCGGTCTGCTCCTATCCTGAAAGTTTCGGGGTGATTCGGCAAGCGAGGGCTGAGAAAAAAGGGGGGTCCCAAAACGTGTTTTCCCCATGCAATTTTCCATAGGAAACTTTAGACACGGATACAGCCCGAACTGCTGAACGGAATTACACCAAATTTGGCAAAGAGGTAGTTCTTGGTTCAGAAAGAACCCTTTTGTTAAATGGTGTAAATCCGTTCAGTAGTTCCTGAGAAATTTGAAAAAGAAAACATATCGATATCTCGGGCGGAGCCTAACCACACATGTCATCCTGAGATCTGATTGGCTGTCAGCACTTCATCCTGGAATTGCTGGCAGCCATCTTCGTTCCAATATAAATGATAGTACCCCATTGAAATGCATTGTAGTGAATCAAAGATTTTGAGGGTTACCAAAAGGAGAACTATGAAGGGTGTAAACAGACTTTAGTTACATTAGAATTCATTTGTTGATGGTACCATACTAATTTCAGGAATTGTGGTGTGTTCTAAGGTGATTTTACCCTGTGAAAAACCTTCTGCTGGGATATCATGAATCATGTTTGAGAGAAAACTATTTTCACATGCTTGTCCCATACAGTTTTGGAAGGTGCTCCAGAAGCTAAAATGAGAGCATATTTTCTGTAAATTCACATTATCTTTCTCAGTCATGTGAGAATGAAGTCTGACATTCTCAGTAAAACATGTACATCCAACAAGGGCAGAGACTGTCAGTTGATTCCTTTGTGTTCTACTGCAGCTTCCCAGAGTGTTCTAAAGAACAACTAGAGCGCTAACAGTCTTACTTATGACAAAAGTATGGCACACCTGAAGCCATCTTGATTGGAATAAACTGGTAACACTTAAAACATTTAATTTAAAAAGGAACAAAATGATGGGGTTCATTTTGTCATAGAAATTATGGTTAGTGCTGTAGAAAGAAAAATTAGGACATGTTTCAAGTGTGATCTCAAATATCTTCCTGTTATATTTCAACAGGAGCAGCCTGTCAGTTGATGCCTTTGTGTTCTACTGCAGCTTCCCAGAGTGTTCTAAAGAACAACTAGAGCGCTAACAGTCTTACTTATGACAAAAGTATGGGACACCTGAAGCCATCTTGATTGGAATAAACTGGTAACACTTAAAACATTTAATTTAAAAAGGAACAAAATGAGGGGGTTCATTTTGCCATAGAAATTATGGTTAGTGCTGCAGAAAGAAAATTTAGGGCATGTTTTAAGTGAGATCTCAAATCCTCTTCTATTTCATTAGAAAATTCTGACATGCAGACTGAAACAATCACTTTCAATACCAGCAGTAGACTTCCAGTTAACTCCCTGGTGAGCAGTAGCTTTACTACAGTGATCTAATGAACAACTAGAGTGCTAACATTCTGAATTTATGGCAAATGTGTGACACATCTGAATGCCTTCTTGATGGAATCAAAGTAAAAACTGAAAGCATTTCCTACTGAGGAGACTGCAGTAAATGACGAAATTAGGAAACTTCATGACAAATAAGTCTCCCAAGATGGCCACCAGAGAAAAAAGAGCCCAAATGTAGCACAAATATCACCCAGATGTAGCCCACATATAGCCCAATGACAGAAGTGTGCAAAACACTTTTTATTTTTAGTTTTTCTGCAGTTTTATATAGTGCAAACTGGTCAGGTATTGGAGCGTTACATCTTACTTGGACCCCTTATTGCGTATTTTGCACGAAGTACATGAGATTGATCTTGCGAAACATTGAACTTTACGATTCTATTAACCTGAAGTTGCTCTGAACCGGGCTTTGTAACACCCGTTTTTACCTACTGGTTTTAATTAATTCTCACTGTATTGTATTAGGAAAGAGGATTTACTGTTTTTATGTACACTTTTATGATCTATGTTTCTAAATCAGATCAAATAAAGTTTAATGAATTCTATGGCAGGACGGAGGTGAGGATTATGCATATCTTTCCTCACTTTATTTGCATAGCAGTTCAAAGAAAACGTAACACAAAAATCATTAAACAAAAGACTACACAACCCATGAACCATTAGGGGGTAGTCTCCAAGGCAACTATAGTCCAATCATATCACAGTCCATCGTATATAATATCGTGACGTCCCTTCCGCTTCCTCTTTCTTCACTGCTCGTCAGTTAAGTGCATTCCTTACATTCTTGGCTTAATCTGACGTTGTTGCTGTTTGTATAGCGGTTTCTTGTGCATGTTATTAGCATTATTGCCTTGGTATTGTTTCATATTCCCTGTGCAGCAGGCTCTTGCCCGAGCGCGTTCTCCCCCTCGCAGTTTCTCCCGCTGTGTGCTCTGCACGCAGTGAGATCCTGTCAGGCGCGTCTGGTCCGAGCGAGGCAGCTCCGTTGAGCGCTCCCGCTGGCATTTACGTGCGTTTGGGAATCCGGTCACTCCTTTAGTGTCCGCTTGATTCCTGACCAACCCTCGCCTAATTTTGACACCGCTACGCGGTGATTTCCCCACACGGCCACGTTAGTGACCAGCGCCACCTAGTGGTGGTAATTGGTATTGCGCATCAGTCTATTCTTATAACAGCTTCGGGGAAAGCCCAGCTGTTGGAGCACCGGCGAGGGGGCTGCCTTAAGTATTTTAAGGGCATTTGTTCTGTGCTCACACCCTCTGCTATCATGTCTTCTCCAGAAGACCATTTTTACTCCTCCTACCAGGAAGTGGAGGAGGAATGGCCCCCAACTTCTCCCTCCAGCAGTGGACCAAGCCCTCTCTCTGGCTATTTCTAGGGCGCTGGCTCCTCTTAGGGATCAGGTTGATAAGCTGGCAAAAGCATCCCTGGGGTGTTCAGTGACCCAGATCTGGTGGTGGCGGGTCCCAGTAGCTCCCAGATGGGGAATAAAAGGGCCGTTAAGCATAACGCGGGGCACTTGGAAGGATTTGATAAACTTACGGAGACCTTCCTCAAGAGTGCGCGAACGCTAAACATGCACCCTGCCGGGAGGAGGAGGGGCCCGGAGAAAATTGCGACACTGTCACCACTATTGTAGACCCCGACGGCGGGTTTCCCTTAGAGGGAGAGGGTGTATCGGAGGACGACTTCTCCTCCGATGAGGATAAGGACTCGGGGCGTCCCTGGCATCCAGAGTCCCACTCCTCTCAGTCCCCGGTTGGGGACGGGGTCCACTCGGACATGTTCGAGCCTACCCAAATTTACCATCCTAGGTCGGCGGAGTGGACAACTGATGCCAAAGTGGCAGAGTATGTGGTGGGGAAAATCCATCAACCCCTTGAAAGGGAGGTCAGGAATAGGATGAGGGGAGAATGCCCCAGGCCCTCACTGAAGGGGAAGGTGGCACACACGCCTGAAATTGATGAGAAACTATGTACCTTTTTCTCCAAGTATATGAGGGATCCCAAGAAAGGAATTGATAGGTCTTGGACGTGGTAGGGCCCTTGACCAAAATTATTCAATTGACGGAGCGTTCCAAAGAGTCAGGATCCCCTTTGTCCACGGATATTGTGGCTGGTTGGGTGCACTACCCTAAACCCTAAAACACTACCCCCTCCACTACCCAAACACCACTGCACTACCCTAAACCCTAAAACACTACCCCCAGCACGACACCCTACACTACCCAAACATAACTGCACTACCCTAAACCCTAAAACACTACCACCAGCACGACTCCCTACACTACCCAAACACCACTGCACTACCCTAAACCCTAAATCTACCCACAGCACAACCCCCTACACCACACAAACACCACTGCACTACCCTAAACCCTAAAACACTACCCCCAGCACGACCCCTTCACTACACAAACACCACTGCACTACCTTAAACCCTAAAACACTACCCCCAGCACGACTCCCTACACTACACAAACACCACTGCACTACCCTAAACCCTAAATCTATCCCCAGCATGACCCCCTACACTACACAAACACCACTGCACTACCCTTAACCCTAAAACACTACCCCCAGCACGACCCCTTTCACTACCTAAACACAACTGCACTACCCTAAACCCTAAAACACTACCCCCCGCACGACCCCCTTCACTACCCAAACACAACTGCACTACCCTAAACCCAAAAACACTACCCCCAGCACAACCCCTTAAACTACCCAAACACCACTGCACGACCCTAAACCCTAAAACACGACCCCCTACACTACACAAACACCACTGTACTACCCTAAACCCTAAAACACTAGAACCCAGCACGACCCCCTACAGTACACAAACACCACTGCACTACCCTAAACCCTAAAACACTACCCCCTACACTACACAAACACCACTGCACTACCCTAAAACACTACCCCCAGCACAACCCCCTACACTACACAAACACCACTGCACTACCGTAAACCCAAAACACTATCCCAGCACTACCCCCTATACTACCCAAGCACCACTGCACTACCCTAAACCCTAAAACACTACCCCCAGCATGACCCCTACACTACACAAACACCACTGCCCTACCCTAAACCCTAAAACACTACCCCCAGCATGACCCCCTACACTACCCAAACACCACTGCACTACCCTAAACCCTAAAACACTACCCCCAGCATGACTCCCTACACTACACAAACACCACTGGACTACCCTAAACCCTAAAACACTACCCCCAGCATGACTCCCTACACTACCCAAACACCACTGCACTACTCTAAACCCTAAATCTACCCCCAGCATGACCTCCCACACTACACAAACACCACTGCACTACCCTAAACCCTAAAACACTACCCCCAGCACAACCCCCTACACTACCCAAACACCACTGCACTACTCTAAACCCTAAAACACTAACCCCAGCATGACCCCCTACACTACCCAAACACCACTGCACTACCCTATACCCTAAACCACGACCCCCTACACTACACAAACATGACTGCACTACCCTAAACCCTAAAACACTACCCACAGCATGACCCCCTACACTACACAAACACCACTGCACTACCCTAAACCCTAAAACACTACCCCCTACACTACACAAACACCACTGCACTACCCTAAACCCTAAAACACTACCCCCAGCATGACCCCCTACACTACACAAACACCACTGCACTACCCTAAACCCCTACACTATACAAACACCACTGCATTACTCTAAACCCTAAAACACTACCCCCAGCACGACCCCCTCACAACACAAACACCACTGCACTACCCTAAACCCTAAATCTACCCCCAGCACGACCCCCTACACTACCCATACACCACTGCCATACCCTAAACCCTAAAACACTACCCCCAGCATGAACCCCTATACTACCCAAACACCACTGCACTACCCTAAACCCTAAAACACTACCCCCAGCACTACCCCCTACACTGCACAAACACCACTGCTCTACCCTAAACCCTAAAACACTACCCCAGCACTACCCCCTACACTACCCAAACACCACTGCACTAACATAAACCCTAAAACACTACCCCCAGCACAACCCCCTACACTACACAAACACCACTGCACTACCCTAAAACACTACCCCCAGCATGACTCCCTACACTACCCAAACACCACTGCACTACCCTAACCCCTAAATCTACCCCCAGCACGACCCCCTACACTACCCAAACACCACTGCACTACCCAAACCCATAAAACACTACCCCCAGCATGACCCCTACACTACTGCACTACCCTAAACCCTAAAACACTACCCCCAGCACGACCCCCTACACTACTGCACTACCCTAAACCCTAAAACACTACCCCCAGCACGACCCCCTACACTACCCAAACACCACTGCACTACCCTAAACCCTAAAACACTACCCCCAGCACGACCCCTACACCACCCAAACACCACTGCACTACCCTAAACCCTAGAAAAGAAACCCCCACCCCATGCCCAATCCCCCTTACCTCTCACTCCTCGTGGTTCCTCTCTCCTCGTGGTTCCTGCTTCACGTCGTCTCTGAGGGGCGGTGCACGTCGTTGTGAGGAAACGGAACAGCCTCTGTTTCCTTACAACGACATGGATCGTCTACATGTTTTTAGAACGCATGGTCATTTACCATACATACCTTTACAACAAAATTTGTTGTAAAGGCATGCGTGGTAAATGACCATGCGTTCTAAAAAAATGCGTAGTAATGACTTCGTGATGTACAACGCATGTGTGGTAATGCATGCGTTGTAATGGTATCACAAAGTAAAAAAGTCGTTGTAACAGCTGTTTACCGATCGAAGCTGGCCCCCGTTCTTCAGTGAGACGTTTATTTGATTAATTAGGAGGAAGGAATGTGGTTTTTTTACCGAAAAGTGCATTCCCGGCTGTTGTATTGTGAAAGTGTCCGCGTGGCCTGGTTTCACTTCCGGTGAGAGAGTGGAAGAGTCTGTTTGGATCTAAAGGAGTTCTGTTGTTGGACGGGGCCGGCGCGACATGTCATCAGAAAACATAGCTTATGGAAAGCGTCCTCCCTGAAGTGTGGAGCAGTGCCATGAGAGGTCATCGAGTGTGCGTCCCACCGCAGTATGACCGTACCGCGTGACCCATGTGCCGCCTCCAGGGTACGGGAGGCAGAAGCGGCATTGCAGGTCCTCTTGAAGACCGTTGTAGCACTAATTCTACATTTTGGTACTAGGGCATTTTAACTTTGTTGTTCCTGCCAGATACAAAGAGAAGATCCTGTGTTATTCAGTGCCCTCGTTACCTTTTTTGTGGGTTGTGGTGCTTGTCACTTCGCTGCCCCGCCGGTGCACACGACTGGGCACCCCACCTCATATGCCATCTGCAGGGCCTCTGCCCTCGGATCACTGGTTTCAGTTTCTGGAGTGGCAACATAAACAGTTGCTCCCAAAGGACTAGCCTGAACACTTAGGTGAATATCCCCTGCACCAGCATTCCACGAAAATTCTTTCCTAGCTCTCCCACGTCAACGAGGACGTCATAATAGCACGGCTCCGCTCGCGACACCGTATGACGTCATCGGAGCCATAAGAGGACCTCGTCGGCGTGCTGACGTCAGTTCCACCCATTTTTTCCGTGCCACCGAGGCAAACAGGGGACCGAGACATTTTCACATGTTTACATAGTATAATAAATATATATATATTCACTGAAAAAACCATAGGTTTCAGGCACGTTATAGTTAGAAATTAGCATTTAAAAAACCTTAGAAATTCACTGAAAAAACCATAGGTTTCAGGGCGTTATAGTTAGTTGGACATTTCACTCGTACAAAACCATAGAAATTCCCCCATTATAGTTAGTTCAGCTAACTATAACTCACGCGCCCGCAATGCACTGCTGATGACGTCACATATTACATCACTCATGACATGGTCAGTGACATCACTCATGACATCACTGATGACATCTCAAATGACATCACTGATGACATCACTGATGACATCATCCTTGTGATAGAGTGGCAGACCTCCTCTCACCCTAATATAACCTTTGATACACACACTCAAAAATACAAACTAACATTTTCAAAACAATGGACATACCAATACCAGTTACAACACACCTATTCAGTAATTCCAAGATCTACACACACATCCACTCATTCACCAACAGTCCCTATACAGTCACTCATACATGTACTCACTCATCATATGTACTCATACACCTATACATCCTGTTACACACCACCACTCATCCATAGAGTTACTCACACACATAGTCACACATGCAAACAAAGTATCAAACATCCATTTACTTGCATATACAGTTATACACACACTACCACACTTACTTCTACAGAAACTTACACATACTTACTCTCTTAAACAATCACTTATAGAAACTCACGTAAAATGCCTTCTTCAATGTTATATATATATATATATTAACTATAACTATCTACTGGCGACCGCCAGTAGATTATATGTATATATATATATATATGTAACCAAAAACGCCCAGAAGCTTGAGGCCAATAACATTGAAGAAGGCGTTTTACGCCGAAACGCGTCTGTCTGTCATGTGAACAAGGCTCGGACGAGCCGAAACGTTATGGCGGCATATAGCGAATAAATCATTTTTGCACTTATCTGCTGGTCCGTGTCCGTGCTTGCTGTGGAGGTGGCGAGGAGAAGTTGCTGCTGCTCAGCTGCGGAGTTGGTGATATATATATATATTGTCCACCAAAACTGTCCCAGACGAAGGGCGCACTTTTCACAGCTGGTGCGCGCAGCGAGGCCGGACTAGCCTCGAAATGTAATTCCTCACCAACTCCAATAATGCGCAGCACTCTCCCAGGGGGTTGTTTTACAAAAGCAGTTTATTAAGCCATGAAATTACTCCTTCCTCCACCACCGCGTTTCAACCAGCAGGTCTTGATCACGGTGCACCGTTTGCTCCCGGTCACCTTTTCTACGAGTGGACTTAGAAGCTTTTCTGGAGCTTGTTCTCGCGGGGTCTCTCGATGCTCTTCATGTAGCCAGATCCGGTGACGGTTCGCCGGCTTTAGATTTCTTCTACTCCCGGTCAAACTCTGGAAGTCGGACCGACGGAGCTTTTAGCGGGACGAACCTGGATGGCTTGGCCGACTCGCGGTTGAAGGCAGGCGGCTTGGCTGACCAGGTTGAGTCGGTCCCTCTATGGAGCTTTTTTCAAAGTTCCTCCAAAGTTCTCCAAACTTCTTGAACTTCTTCCTGAAGTTCCTCAAAGGGTCCCAAAGTGTCTCAAACTCACTCCAAGGGTCTGGAAGCTCCAAGATGGTCCTTGAAAGTTGAGGACTTCAGTTCCCACAATCCACTGGGACGTCACCCTTACAAATCCACTGGTAGTTCTCCAAGGTGCAGATTTAGTTGGTGATGTTCCAGATGAGCTCTTCTAACCTGTAGCTTTCAGGGAGTCCAATCTTTAGTTCTTTTTCAGCAAAATAATCCACAGGGCTGCAGTTTCAGATGGTGCCGTTTTCAGAGGTCAGGCCTTAGAATTCTTTGCACAGCAAAACTTTTCAGCTTGGCAATGTCTTGCTTCAGTAAGTTTCAAGCAGCAGATCTGGAGGGCTCTGCCCTCTCAGATACTTATTCCATGTTCTCTGGGTCAGACAGGAGGTCACTCCTGACCAATGGGAGCAGGGTAACTCCTCAAAGATATGACCACTTCCTGTAGAGTGTGGCATTATTTTGTCCCAGAGTGCATCAAATCTTCCAAATCCATAATGGCAGATTTTCCAGCAAGGAGGCAAGAGCTGGCTAAACACACCCCTAGGATGGCTAATTTACTTAGACTCTCCCCTGCATCTGCTCATACCTTCCTTAATCCCCCATCTGCCTGAGGTAGAAAGTTCAGAGTTGTAAATGTCACTGGGTTATGCTTTTCTCTTTGAAGCCCATGGTTTACAACCCCTCCGCCTGGCCTGGCATTCCTGTGGACCAGCACACTGCCCTCCCAGCCCAGCTGCATAACCCCAGGGGCTCTTTATCACCTCTCCAGGCAGGCTGGCTAATCCACTTAACTCTGACCAATCAGGGCAGACCACTGGAAAGGCTGAATCTGGACTTACAAACAAGAAAGTCTTATAACTTCTTGGAGGTACACTTTAGGAGAAATTCAACAATATCATATTGTTGGATTTATTAATACCATTCGGGGAAATCTTTGAATGGCACCTCTAGCCCTCTCCTATCAAGAGTTATTAATTAATAACTTCCTACCATGTTAACCTATGTAACAGGGTATTTGCAATGGGAAAAATGACTTGGGCCATTTTTCCAGCACCAGGACTTACAAAAACATATTTTATAAGTACTTTGCTTATATCTACAGGACCCCCACCCCATTGGACAACTAGGGGAGACTTTAGGGGTTCTGAATCTGCAAGAATATTGCAGATCCTCACTTCACAGTGCTCCTAGCATCAAAGTCGAATTTGGGCAGCAAATTGTTTTGGATAAAGCGATCACTCAGAGTCCGTACGACTGCCAGATGCTGGTTTATTCAGTAACGCGTTACGCTTGTCAAGCAAGCTTGAACAAACTTGCTTGACAAGCGAAACGCGTTACTGAATAAACCAGCATCTGGCAGTTGTATGGACTCTGAGTGATCGCTTTATCCAAAAGAATTTACAGATACGATGTCCGGCGTGCTCCGCCGGCTACAGCGATCCTCTGCCAAAGGCGAGGGGGGGCAGAAGGAGCACTGTTTTTTAAATATATATACATATATATTTATATTATCTACTGGCGGTCGCCTGTAGATAGTTATAGTTAGGACCTAGTATCCATAGGAAAAGTGTTTTTTCTTTTCCCAATAACTTTGGCGCCGGATGACGAATCATCACGAAATTTTCAAAACTAGTGGGGCGCTCCGGTCAGCTCCTGTCTTGAAAGTTTTGGGGTGATTCGGCAAGCGGTGGCCGAGGAAAAAGGGGGGTCCCAAAACATGTTTTCTCCATGTTAATTCTCATAGGAAACTTTAGCCACGGCTACAGCCCGAACTGCTGAACGGAATTACACCAAATTTGGCAAAAGGTAGTGCTTGGTTCACAAAGCGCCCTTTTTAAATGGTGTAAATCCGTTCAGTAGTTACGGAGAAAATCAAAATATAGAGATCAAAAATCAATTTCCCATAGGAAACTTTAGACACGGTTACAGCCAAAACTGCTGAACGGAATTACACCAAATTTGGCAAAAAGGTAGTGCTTGGTTCAGAAAGTGCCCTTTTTTTTAAATGGTGTAAATCCGTTCAGTAGTTCCTGAGAAAATCAAAAAATAAAAGTTTCGATATCTATGGCCGCGGTGGATCCGCGCACCCTCCCGATCACGAGCCTCATGCTAATTGGCTGTCAACATTCCAAACCAGGAAGTGTTGGCAGCCATCTTGTGTCTCGGTAGAACCAAGGCACAAGAAAAGCGAAAAACTAAGGTGCAAAACAAGAAAAGGGGGCAGGGTAGAAACACCCTGACCCCCTAGGCCTGCTCAAGGGGTCCCACAAGGACCCCCAGGGCCCAAAAAAGCTTTTTTTTTTTTTTTTTTAAACAGCGAAATTCGCGTAGGATCCGCGAATCCCGCCGTGAAAAAAAAGAAAACGAAGCGCAGACTCCCGCGCTTCGTTAATATTTAGCCCCCGGGTGGGCCAGGTCCCGGGGGCATGTTCAACATAATTGCGGGGGCCCAGGGGGGCCCCCGCAGCCCCAGGGACCGCCACCCCCCGGGGCTTGTCTGAAATATTTGTGGGGGGCACACAGCCCCCCCCGCAGCCCCGGGGACCACCACCTCCCGGGGCTTGGTTTTTAATGTTGGGGGCTTCAAGGCCCCCAAGCCCTGGGGACCGCCACCCCGGGGCTTTTGTCAAATATTTGCGGGCGGCACACAGCCCTCTCTGCAGCCCCGGGACTGCCACCCCCCGGGGCTTGTTTTTGGAAATAATTTACCTGTGTGGGGGGCTTGAGCCCCCCCACACGTCCCGGGGACCGCCACCTCCCCAGGGCACTAAATATTTAAATAGGGGGTCCGTAACGGACCCCAGAGCCCCGGGGACCACCACCTCCCCGGGCTTTGAAAATGTTGGGAGGGGGCCGCGCGGCCCTCTCCTGGAGCCTGTGATGGCCCTGGGGACCGCCACCCCCAGGGCCGGCTCCTGCAGTGTCCCGGGGTGCCCACCCCGGGACACTGCTGTTTGCAATGACAGGGCGGGAGCCTCGCGGCTCCCGCCCTGTCATTGCAAACTGTGGTTTGGGTTTTGAAAGCGAGAGCCACATTGCTTTTCCACACGGGGAGCTGCATGTCAGCAGCTCCACGTGTGGAAAAGCAATGCCGGCTCACGCAGGAGGCGGGGAGCTGGCGGGACCGTGGTGGAATTGGGGACCCCCCACGGTCCCCAATGAGAGGCCAGGCCCCGGGGGATGGGGTCCCCGGGGCCATGAGTGGCCCAGGAGGGGGGCCACGTGGCCCCCCTCCCCCATTAGAAAAAAATAAAAATTTTAAAAAACACGGAAAGGCCGGCCCCGGGGGATGGGGTCCCCGGGGTCATAGATGGCCTGAGGAGGGGGGCCACGCAGCCCCCCTCCAATAATTTAATTTTTTTTTAAAAACTCTGGCCATGCCCCAGGGGATGGGGTCCCTGGCGCCGCATATGGCCTCGGGAGGGGGGTCACGATGGGGGGTCAAGATGGGGAACTAATTCCCCTTGAAATCTTGGGGTTCCTGGGGGCCAACTAGCCCACCAGGAACCTCCAGTATGCGCCAGGGAGCTGCGTTGCAGAGAGGCGTTCAGAGGCCACGCCCCTTTTTACACCTCTCTGCAACGCAGCTCTGTGGTGCTTACTGGAGGTACGTGGTGGGCTAGTTGGACCCCAGGGACCCTCAGGATTGAAGAGGAATTAATTCCCCAAATTAAAACGCACCACAGGGCGCGTTTGCACAGGGGTGAAGGGAGGGGGCGGGGCCTGAGGTGACATGTATGCAAACACGCCCTGTGGCGCGTTTTAAGTTGGGGAATTAATTCCTCTTCAATCCTGAGGGTCCCTGGGGTCCAACTAGCCCACCACGTACCTCCAGTAAGCGCCACAGAGCTACATTACAGAGTAGTGTAAAAAGGGGCGTGGCCTGGGCCACCTCTCTGCAACGCAGCCCTGTGGCGCTTACTGGAGGTACGTGGTGGGCTAGTTAGACCCCAGGGACCCTCAGGATTGAAGAGGAATTAATTCCCCAAATTAAAACGCGCCACAGGGCGTGTTCGCACACATGTCACCTCAGGCCCCCCCTCCCTTCACCACTGTGCAAACGCCCCCCGTATCGCGTTTTAAGAGGTAGTTTTAATCCCCCTGCCCTATTATGTACTAGGGCCTTACAGAGGAGGACATGCTAATCAAAGGGGTACCCCAACGCATAGTGTTCCCTAGTGTATGTAGGTGTTTTCACTGTATTCTAAGTGTCTTTTAGCATAGCACTGGCTCTAGGCCTGGTTAGTCAGAGTCAGTTACCACCAGTACCCGTCTGAAAAAGTTGTGGGCACAGGATGATTTTGCAACAAGGCCTCTTTCTGCTCCTCTGTTGGTTCTTTCTGCACATGTCTTGCTTCTTCCTGCACTTTTCTTCGTCTTTGTGGACTTCTGTTGCTTCTTTCTGCATTTCTTTTGCTTCTTTCTGTGCGTTTTTTCTTCTTTCTTCACATGTCCTACCTCTGTAGGCATAGTTAGAGACTAGCATTTAAAAACCTTTGAAATTCCCTTAAAAAAACCATAGGTTTCAGGCACGTTCTAGTTAGAAATTAGCATTTAAAAAACCTTAGAAATTCACTGAAAAAACCATAGGTTTCAGGGACGTTAAAGTTAGAAATTAGCATTAAAAAAACCTTAGAAATTCACTGAAAAAACCATAGGTTTCAGGGGCGTTATAGTTAGTTGGACATTTCACTCGTACAAAACCCGTAGAAATTCCCCCGTTATAGTTAGTTCAGCTAACTATAAATCGCGCCCCGCAATGCACTGCTGATGACGTCACATATTACATCACTCATGACATGGTCAGTGACATCACTGATGACATCACTGATGACATCTTAAATGACATCACTGATGACATCACTGATGACATCATCCATGTGATAATTTCATGCATCTTCTCACACCCTAATATAACTTTTGATACACCCACTCTAAATTACAGACTGCCATTCTCAAAACCCTAGACACTCCAACACCAATAACTACATACCCACTCACTGATTCATAGGTCTACACACACATCCACTCACTCACCCGTACAGTCACTCATACTTACGGTCACTCAGGACTATCATATGCACTCATACACCTATATAGACACTCAAACACCGCCACTCATCCATAGAGGTACTCACACACCTAGTCAGTCATGCAAATAATTAATCACACTGCCATTTACTCACCTATACAGTTAAACACACACCAGCTCACTTACTCATACAAATACTAGCACATTCTTACGCTCTTATACAATCACTGATACAAGTACACACTCATCTTTTAGCCACTCTCACAATCACACACTCTCACTTATAGCCATTTATATACTCCAACACACATATATAGTACCTTTCACATATGTAGTTACTCACACATGTACCACTGAGATATACATTCACTCACTAACACAGCCATACACACACTCACCCACCCATACAGTCCATCACAGATGCACGCTTGAAACCATGGACCCAGTGAATCACCCACTCACACATCTATGTACAGAGTCACACACACCCCACCCACACAAACACTCAGGCACCCATACAGATACTCAGACAACCAATCAATAACCCATATAGACACTCATGTAGCTATTCGCAAATCCATGCAGCCACTTACACACCAACAGACAGACGGATACAGAAATTCACACAGTTTAGTCAGTAACCCATGCATTCAGTAAGATACGTTTAATCACTCACTTATAGACTCAGGCACGCACCTACTAAATCATCCATTCAGACACTTATACACCCACTCATTCTTCAATACGCCTTTCCCTATATATATTAAACATATTTAAACTTTACAGAAACACACAGTCACTGGATGATGTCATCAGTGATGTCATCAGTGATGTCATTTGAGATGTCATCAGTGATGTCATCAGTGATGTCACTGATCATGTCATGAGTGATGTAATATGTGACGTCATCAGCAGTGCATTGCGGGGGCGCGAGTTATAGTTAGCTGAACTAACTATAACGGGGAATTTCACTGGTTTTGTACGACGTGAAATGTCTAACTAACTATAACGCCTCTGAAACCTATGGTTTTTTCAGTGAATATATATATATATATATGTATATGTATATATATATATATATATATATAAATATATATATATATTCACTGAAAAAACCATAGGTTTCAGACACGTTATATTTAGAAATTAGCATTTAAAAAACCTTAGAAATTCACTGAAAAAACCATAGGTTTTAGGGACAGTTATAGTTAGTTGGACATTTCACTCGTACAAAACCAGTGAAAGTCCCCGTTATAGTTAGTTCAGCTAACTATAACTCGCGCCCCCGCAATGCACTGCTGATGACGTCACATATTACATCACTCATGACATGGTCAGTGACATCACTGATGACATCACTGATGACATCTCAAATTTTTAAAAAAAGAAAATGCTTTTTTTGGCCCTGGGGGTCCTTGTGGGTGTTTCTACCCTGCCCCCTTTTTGCGTTTTGCGCACTTGTTTCTGTGCCTCGGTTCTACCGAGGAACAAGATGGCTGCCAACACTTCCTGGTTTGGAGTGTTGACAGCCAATTAGCATACAGCTCGTGATCGGGAGGGTGCGCTCAGGGTGCGCGGATCCTCCGCGGCTTTAGAACGGATTTACACCATTTAACAAAAAGGGTTCTTTCTGAACCAAGAACTACCACTTTGCCAAATTTGGTGTAATTCCATTCAGCAGTTCGGGCTGTAGCCGTGGCTAAAGTTTCCTATGGGAAATTGTTTTTTTGACTCTTATTTTTTTAATTTCTCCGCAACTACTGAACGGATTTACACCATTTAAAAAAGGTCGCTTTCTGAACCAAGCGCTACCTTTTTGCCAAATTTGGTGTAATTCCGTTCAGCAGTTCGGGCTGTAGCCGTGTCTAAAATTTCCTATGGGAATTAACATGGAGAAAACACGTTTTGGGACCCCCTTTTTCTCGGCCCCCGCTTGCCGAATCACCCCAAAACTTTCAGGATAGGAGCGGACCGGAGCGCCCCACGAGTTTTGAGAATTTCACGAAGATTCGGTAGAACCGAGTCACAAGAAAACAGTAGAAACAAGTGCGCAAAACGCAAAAAGGGGGCAGGGTAGAAACACCCTGACCCCCTAGGCCTGCTTAGGGGGTCCCACAAGGACCCCCAGGGCCAAAATGTTTTTTTTTTTTTTAATCGGCGGGATGTGCTTAGGATGCGCAAATCCCGCCGTGAAAAAAAAAAACGAAGCGCGGGCTCCCGTGCTTCGTTGTTATTTGGCCCCCGGGTGGGCCAAGTCCCGGGGGCATGCGGGGGTTTATAAAAAATAATGAGTGGGGGCCTCTAAGGCCCCCAAGCCCCGGGGACCGCCACCCTCCAGGACTTTCAATTAAAAATGGTGCGGGAGGGCACTCGGCCCTCCCGCAGCCACGGGGACCGCCACCCCCGGGGCTTCTTTTTTAATTAAAATTACCTGTGTGGGGGCTAGAGCCCCCACATGCCCCCGGGACCGCCACCTCCCCGGGGCATTTCAAGAATTTCAAGAATTTGAATGTGGGGGTCCGTTTCGGACCCCCGAGCCCTAAGGACCACCACCTCCCCGGGGCTTTGCACATGTTGGGAGGGGGGCCGCGCGGCCCCCCTTCTGGAGCCCTTGATGGCCCTGGGGACCACCACCCCCCAGGGCCGGCTCCTGCAGTGTCCTGGGGTGCTCACCCCCGGGACACTGTAGTTTGCTATGGCAGGGCGGGAGCCTCGCGGCTCCCGCTCTGCCATAGCAAACTGCTTTGGTTTTTGGAAGAGAGAGCAGGAAACCTGCTCTCTCTTCCAAAAACCAAAGACGATTGTTTTTCCACACGGGGAGCTGCATCTTAGCAGCTCCCCATGTGGAAAAGCAATGCCGGCTCCCGAGGGACGCGGGGAGGCGGCGGGACCGTGGGGGGATTGGGGACCCCCCTCATGGTCCCCAATGGAGAGGGCCAGCCCTGGGGGATGGGGTCCCTGGGGCTACAAGTGGCCCGGGAGGGGGGCCACACGGCCCCCCTCCCCAAAATTTAAATAAAACAAAAAACAAAAAAAACAAAGGCCGGCCCCGGGGGATGGGGTCCCCGGGGCCATAAGTGGCCTGAGGAGGGGGGCAACGCAGCCCCCCTCCAAAAGATTTTTTTTTTAAATAAGGCCAAGCCCCGGGGGATGGGGTCCCCGGGGCCGATTAAGGCCTCGGGAGGGGGGCCACGCGGCCCCCTTCTAAATTTTTTGTTTTTTAAAAAAAATATTAGGGGGCAGGCCCTGGGGGATGGGGTCCCCAGGGCCAATAAATTAGAAAAAGAAGGGGGGCCACACAGCCCCCCTTCTTAAAAAAGAAATAAAATAAAAGACCGGCATCGCGCCGGAGGCCACGCCCTCCTGCAGCACTCAGCAAACGCGCCCCTGGCGCGTTTGCAGATGGGGGAACGATTCCCCTTGAATACTGGGGGTCCCTGGGGCCAACTAGCCCACCAGGAACCTCCAGTATGCGCCAGGGGCTGCGTTGCAGAGAGGTGCTCTGAGGCCATGCCCCTTTTACACCTCTCTGCAACGCAGCTCTGTGGCGCTTAATGGAGGGAGCTGGTGGGCTAGTTGCACCCCAGGGACCCTCAGGATTGAAGGGGAGTTAATCCCCCAACTTAAAACACGCCACGGGGCGCGTTTGCACAGTGGTGAAGGGAGGGGCGGGGCCTGAGGTGACATGTGTGCAAACATGCCCTGTGGCATGTTTTAAGTTGGGGATTAAGTCCCTTGAATCCTGAGGGTCCCTAGGGTCCAACTAGCCCACCAGGTACCTCAGTAAGCGCCACAGAGCTGCGTTTCAGAGAGGTGTAAAAGGGGCGTGGCCTCGGACCACCTCTCTGCAAGGCAGGCCTGTGGCGCTAGTGGAAGTACCTGGTGGGCTAGTTGGGCCCCAGGGACCCTCAGGATTCAAGGTGACCTAATACCCCAACTTAAATCGCGCCACAGGGCGCGTTTGCACAGTGGTGAAGGGAGGGGGCGGGGCCTCAGGTGACATGTGCGCAAACACGCCCTGTGGCACGTTTTAAGTTGGGGAATTAATTCCCCTTCAATACTGAGGGTCCCTGGGGGCCAATTAGCCCACCAGGTACCTTCAGTAAGCACAACAGAGTTGCGTTGCAGAGAGGTAAAAAAGGTGCGTGGCCTCGGAACGCCTCTCTGCAACTCAGCTTTTTGGTCCTAACTGTAGGTACCTGGGGGGCTAGTTGGGCCCCAGGGACCCTCAGGATTCAAGGGGACTTAATCCTGGAACTTAAAACGCGCCACAGGGCGTGTTTGCACACATGTCACCTCAGGCCCCCCTCCCTTCCCCACTGTGCAAACGCGCCCTGTAGCGCGTTTTAAGAGGTAGTTTTAATCCCCTGCCCTATTATGTACTAGGGACTTACAGAGGAGGTCATGCTAATCACAGGGGTACCCCAACGCATAGTGTTCCCTAGTGTATGTAGGTGTTTTCACTGTATTCTAAGTGTCTTTTAGCATAGCACTGGCTCTGGTTAGTCAGAGTCAGTTACCACCAGTACCCGTCTGAAAAAGTTGTGGGCACAGGATGATTTTGCAACAAGGCCTCTTTCTGCTCCTCTGTTGGTTCTTTCTGCACATCTTTTGCTTCTTCCTGCACTTTTCTTCGTCTTTGTGGACTTCTGTTGCTTCTTTCTGCATTTCTTTTGCTTCTTTCTGTGCGTTTTTTTCATCTTTCTTCACATGTCCTACCTCTGTAGGCATAGTTAGAAACTAGCATTTAAAAAACCTTTGAAATTCACTTAAAAACCATAGGTTTCAGGCACGTTATATTTAGAAATTAGCATTTAAAAACCTTAGAAATTCACTGAAAAAACCATAGGTTTTAGGGACAGTTATAGTTAGTTGGACATTTCACTCGTACAAAACCAGTGAAAGTCCCCGTTATAGTTAGTTCAGCTAACTATAACTCGCGCCCAGCAATGCACTGCTGATGACGTCACATATTACATCACTCATGACATGGTCAGTGACATCACTGATGACATCACTGATGACATCTCAAATGACATCCCTGATGACATCACTGATGACATCATCCATGTGATAATTTCATGCATCTTCTCACACCCTAATATAACTTTTGATACACCCACTCTAAATTACAGACTGCCATTCGTCACTGTTACTGTCTTTCCCCTCGATATTTGCGCCCCCACTGTTTTTCCACTGTTTTGCCCTTCCGTTCTGTGCCCCCACTGCTGTGACTGTTTTCGTTCTGTGCCCCCACTGTTTTTTTTCCACTGTTTTTGCCCTTCCGTTCTGTGCCCCCACTGCTGTGACTGTTTTCGTTCTGTGCCCCCACTGCTTTTCCACAGTTTTTGCCCTTCCGTTCTGTGCCCCCACTGCTGTGACTGTTTTCATTCTGTGCCCCCACTGCTTTTCCACTGTTTTTGCCCTTCCATTATGTGCCCCCACTGCTGTGCACTGTTTTCGTTCTGTGCCCCCACTGCTTTTCCACTGTTTTTGCCCTTCCATTCTGTGCCCCCACTGCTGTGCACTGTTTTTCGTTCTGTGCCCCCCTCTGCCTCTTTTGATTTCTGTACCCCTTCGCCCTCCCGTTTCCCGCCGCTGTGTCCCCTGCGGCCCCGCCCCCCTCGCTGACCACTCGCGGCCCCTGCCTCCCGCCTCCCAGCTGCTCCTCCCTCCCACCTCCCCATATATGGTGGCCGCTGCGCGGCCGCGCCGCTGGCGCACCGATGGCGCACCTAAGGCAAGCCCGTCTGCACCCGTCTGTGCCTGGACCATGCCCAGCACCAGAACCCCTGGCCCCCGCATCCGCCACAAAGACCACCTCCGATACGACGCCAGCACCCTCATCGCTCTCAACCCAGGACGGACCTCCACCTGCTTCAAGGCCGCCCCGAAATGCACCCATGGTCCCTTCACCTGCCGGAACTGCAGCTTCACCTGCCTCGGAGAGCCCGAGACTCCAGCCAAGAAGGACCTCAACCATCTCCGGTGCATCCTACTAAACACCCGCTCCGCACGCAAACACGCCGTCGAGCTCTGGGACCTACTCGACACCTCATCACCGGACGTCGCCTTCCTGACAGAGACCTGGATGAACGAATCCTCCCCACCCGACATCGCCATAGCCATCCCCGACGGCTACAAGATCACCCGCAGAGACCGCACCAACGGAATCGGAGGAGGAATCGCCATCGTCCCCAAAGACACCATCAGGGTCTCGAACAGCACCGACGACACTCTCAGCACTGCCGAACACATGCACTTCCAGATCCACATGGATCCCAACACCACCGTAAGAGGCACCCTCATCTACAGACCCCCCGGACCCCGACCTCAGTTCAGCGACTCCATCGCCGACTTCATCAGCACGCACGCCCTGACCTCCACCGACTACATCCTCCTCGGAGACCTGAACTTTCACCTGGAGAACAACAATGACAGCAACTCCTCCACCCTGATCGACAACCTCGCCAACCTCGGACTGAAACAGCTCGTCACGACGCTGACCCACATCGCTGGACACACGCTCGACGCCATCTTCTCCTCAAGCTCCCACGTCTCCTTCAGCCACACCTCTGAACTCACCTGGACTGACCACCACTACATCCACTTCACTTTCTGGAAACCCGCCGCACACCACCGCACCCTACAGATCCCCCACAGATGCTGGAGCAAAGTCACCGAAGTCCAACTCCAGACAAACCTCGCACTCAGCCCACCCACCCACCCCTCCAACCCTTACGCCGCCGCCCGCAATCTCAGACGATGGATGGACGACTGCGCCAACACCTTAGCCCCGCTGAAAAAACCAACCTACAAAGACACCAGCAAGAGAGCCAGCTGGTTCACCCCGGAACTCCTAGCATCCAAGCGCACCTGCCGGAAACTGGAGAACAAATGGCACAGCGAGAAGACGCCGGACAGCCGTGCAGCCCACAAAGACGCCATCCGCAACCACCATCACCTCATCAGGTCCGCCAAGAGGACCTCCTTCAAAGACCGCCTCGACAACAACGCACACAACAGCAAGGAGCTCTTCAGCATCGTGAAGGAACTCTCCAACCCCAGCTCCAATGCCAACGACATCCCGCCGTCGCAAGCCCTGTGTGATTCCCTCGCCACCTTCTTCCACCGCAAGATCGCCGACATCCACGACAGCTTCGACTCCCGGATGACCCCAACAGGCCCGACACATCAGACCCGCCGCACCCCATCGACCACGACCCCCTGACAGCCTGGGTCAACGTGAACACCGAGGGCACAATCAAGACCATGGGCACAATCCACTCCGGCTCCCCATCAGACCCTTTTCCACACCACATCTTCAACAAAGCCGGCAGCTCCATCGCACCCCACCTGCGCAATGTCATCAACCTCTCCTTTGAGACCGCGACCTTCCCAGAGAGCTGGAAACACACCGAGATCAACGCCCTACTCAAAAAACCCAAGGCGGACCCGAGCGACCTCAAGAACATCCGGCCCATCTCCCTGCTTCCATTCCCAGCTAAGGTCATCGAGAAGATCGTCAACAGACAGCTCACCCGCTACCTCGAAGATAACAGCATCCTGGACCCCTCCCAGTCAGGATTCCGCAGCAACCACAGCACCGAGACCACCCTCATCGCCGCCACAGACGACATCAGGATCCTGCTGGACAACGGCGAGACGGCGGCCCTCATCCTCCTGGACCTCTCCGCCGCCTTCGACACTGTCTGCCACCACACACTACGCACACGCCTCCACGACGCAGGGATCCGAGAAAAGGCCCTGGATTGGACCACCTCCTTCCTTTCCGGCAGAACCCAGAGCGTCCGCCTCCCCCATTCCGATCCGAAGCTCTCCGAGATCATCTGCGGAGTACCCCAGGGATCTTCCTCAGACCGACACTGTTCAACATCTACATGGCTCCACTCGCACGCATCGCCCGACAGCACAACCTCAACATAATCTCCTATCCCGACGACACTCAACTGATCCTCTCCTCACCAAGGACCCCTCACCGCCAAATCCAACCTCCACGAAGGAATGAAAGTCGCCGCCGACTGGATGAAGTGCAGCCGACTTAAGCTGAACACAGACAAGACGGAGATCCTCATCCTTGGCTCCAACCCATCAGCCTGGGACGACTCCTGGTGGCCCTCGTCACTAGGGGCACCCCCGACACCAACCGACCACGCACGCAACCTGGGAGTCATCCTCGACTCAACGCTCACCATGACCAAGCAAGTCAACGCAGTCTCCTCCTCTTGCTTCAACACCCTCTGCATGCTTCGCAAGATCTACAGGTGGATCCCGACAGACACGAGAAGAACAGTCACCCAGGCCCTCGTCAGCAGCAGACTCGACTACGGAAATGCCCTCTACGCAGGAGCCCCGACCAAGCTCATCAAACGACTACAAAGAATCCAAAACGCCTCTGCACGCCTGATCCTCGACATTCCACGCCACAGCCACATCACCCCCACCTGAAAAACCTGCACTGGCTCCCCGTCGACAAGAGAATCTCCTTCAAACTCCTGATCCACGCACACAAGGCACTCCACAAAACCGGCCCAGCCTACCTCAACAGTTGACTCTCCTTCTACGTTCCCAACCGTCAGCTCTGCTCCGCCGACCTCTCCCTGGCCACCGTCCCGGGCATCCGGAGAACCACCACCGGAGGCAGATCCTTCTCTCACCGCACCGCCAAGATCTGGAACACCCTTCCCCTCAACCTACAACAGACCCAAGACCTGCTGACCTTCAGGAGACGACTCAAGACCTGGCTATTTGACCAGTAGCGGCAACACCCCCCCTCCTCTCCCTCAGCGCCTTGAGACCCTCGAGGGTAAGTAGTGCACTTTACAAATCTTGTGATTGATTGATTGATTGATTGATTCGCAAAACCATACACACTCCAATACCAATAACTACATACCCACTCACTGATTCTTAGGTCTACACACACACATCTACTCACTCACCCGTACAGTCACTCATACTTACAGTCACTCAGTACAGGACTATCATATGCACTCATACACCTATATAAACACTCAGACACCGCCACTCATCCATAGAGGTACTCACACACCTAGTCAGTCATGCAAAAAATTAATCACCCATTTACTCACCTATACAGTTATACACACACCAGCTTACTTACTCATACAAATACTAGCACATTCTTACGCTCTTATACAATAACTGATACAAGCACACACGCATCCATACAGCCACTCTCACAATCACACACTCTCACTTATAGCCTTTTAAATACTCTAACACACATATATACTGCCTTTTACATATGTAGTTACTCGCACATGTACCACTGAGATATACATTCACTCACTAACACACCCATACACACACTCACCCACCCAAGCAGTCCATCACAGATGCACTCTTCAAATCATGCACCCAGTGAATCACCCACTCGCACATCTATGTACAGAGTCACACACACCCCACCCACACAAACACTCAGGCACCCATACAGATACTCAGAGAACTAATCAATAACCCATATAGACACTCATGTAGCTATTCGCAAATCCATGCATCCACTTACACACCAACAGACAGACGGATACAGACATTCACACAGTTTAGTCACTAACCCATGCATTCAGTAAGATACGTTTAATCACTCACTTGTAGAGTCAGTCACGCACCTACTCAATCATCCATTCAGACACTTATACACCCACTCATTCTTCAATACGCCTTTGCCTATATATATTAAACATATTTAAACTTTACAGAAACACACAGTCACTGGATGATGTCATCAGTGATGTCATGAGTGATGTCACTGACCATGTCATGAGTGATGTAATATGTGATGTCATCAGCAGTGCATTGCGGGGGCGCGAGTTATAGTTAGCTGAACTAACTATAACAGGGAAATTTCTATGGTTTTGTACGAGTGAAATGTCCAACTAACTATAACTGTCCCTAAAACCTATGGTTTTTTCAGTGAATATATATATATGTATAGCTAAACTAGAGTAGAAATACGTTTTATTGGGAGAAAGGTGCCAGCTTTGAAGTTGGGATTAGTTCGAGTATTGCTGTGGTCCCAACATCCCATGATCCTGGGCAAATAAATTAGTTTCCTTATATGTAAAAACATATGTTATGGCC
Source organism: Calotriton arnoldi (assembly GCA_963921515.1). NCBI lineage: Eukaryota > Metazoa > Chordata > Amphibia > Caudata > Salamandridae > Calotriton > Calotriton arnoldi. The sequence goes on from CAWUFW010018337.1 coordinate 175,368, forward strand.
TTAACTGCTGCTATTTGAATTCACTTTACTATGTTTGGGTAAATTCTTTGCTATAAAAGCTGGTGTTAATAATTAATTGCCGTGGTGTGCCCCAGAAAACCCAAGCTCAAATTGAGCACTAATTTAAAGGCTAAAATTGTTTAAAACAAACGGCATGTTACACAGCTCTAAATATAAAAAAAAATACCTACTCTGCAGCGTCACGGGTTGCACAAGCAAAACACATGTTGTGCAGCCTACAACAACAAAAGTGGCGTGGTCTAACAGCATGAGTGTTTGGGAAAATCCTGTAATGTTTTTGTCTGTATGAAAATGTATTATGACCTTAAGTGATGTTTAAAAAAAGTGTAATATCTTTTGGTTAAATAAACATATTTGCAGTATGGATGGTACAAACATTTTGCAGAAACCCATAGTACAGTGCAATTGTGTTTTGAAAGCAGGATGTTAATGTATCCAGCAAGGAAATAATTTAGTCCATTGGCTAAAAGTTCACAACAAACTGTGAAATGTTTCAGCATGTGGTAAAGTACATGTTCTGTTTACTATCTGGTTGCAAATTAACCATACAGAAAAGATGGCGATGCTGATAATTATCAAAAGGCCTTCCAATGCAAGTGGGAAAAAGGATACTTAATGGCTCGGGTTTTGAAAACAAAAGAAAGAATGTCATGTGTGCACTTTTGACTTAAAAAGCCATCCAAGATTTTTTAAAAAGAGTGTTTTACATTAAATATGAAAGAAAACCTTATTTAACCAAAGAGACAGAATATTTATTTATTTTGTATGTAAGAAAATTTATTATACTATTAAGTGGTGTTATTTAAAATTACTTTCAATACTTTTGGGTGATTTTTTCGCTATTAAGTGCCACGGTGCGCACTGGAAGACCCAGGCTAAAATTAAGGACTCATTTAAATACAATTAATTTCACTGTGAAATGTGTCCTAGGGAGAGGAGTGTAAGAGAGGGAGGGGGTAAAACAGATGGGAAGGGAAGAGGAGGAGAATGGGAGAAGGAGAGAAAGTGTGGAGAGAGTGGCTAAGAGGCAGACGAAAATCGGAGTAAGCGTGGGCGAGAGTGGGGAGAAATTAGGAAAGGAGTGGAAGAGAGAAGTAGAAAATGTTAAAAGGAAATAGGTCTGAAGGGGTAAGAGCAGAAAAGAAGGAAGGGATCAGGTGAGATAGGTAAATTAATGTGCTGTAAAGAAGGAACCGAATGTGTGAGAGAAAGGTCATTGTGGAGTGGATGCGGCATAAGGGAGAAAGATGGCGATTCTATGGTTGGGGATTAAAGTTTAAGTGGGCCCAAAAATTTTATTTACTTTGTATGTACATAAATGTATTATGTGCTTAAGTGGTGTTATTTAAAATCACTTCAATACCTTGGGGTGATTTTTTTTTTATTATAAGAGTATGTGTTAATTATTAAGTGGGGTGGTGCGCACCGGAAAACCCTGGCTTAAATTAAGCACTAGTTTAAAGGCTAATATTGTTTACATAAATAACTGTGCACAGATTTACCCCAATACGTACAAAAAAAAAAAAAATTAAAAAAAGCTTGGAGTAAAGCAGAGAGGCCTTGAGTGGGCTTAAGTAGAGTGGAGTAAAGCAGAGTGGCATTGAGCAGAGTGGAGTGGAGTAAAGCAGAGTGGTGTGAAGCAAAGCAGACTGGTTAGGAGTAAAGTAGAGTGGTGTGGAGTAAAGCAGAGTGGCATGGAGTAAAGTAGAGTGGTGTTGAGCAACGTGGCATGGAGTAAAGCAGAGTGGAGTAAAGTAAAGCAGAGTGATGTGATGTGGAGTAAAGCAGAGTGGTGTGGAGTAAAGCAGAGTGGTATGGAGTAAAGCAGAGTGGTGTGGAGTAAAGCATAGTGGCATGGAGTAAAGTAGAGTGGTGTTGAGCAAAGTGGCGTGGAGTAAAGCAGGCTGGAGTAAAGTAAAGTTGAGTGGAGTGGAGTAAAGCAGAGTGGAGTGGAGTAAATCAGAGTGGCTTGGAGTAGAGCAGAGTGGCCTTGGGGTGAGTGGAGTGGAGTAAAGCAGAGTGGAGTGGAGTAAAGCAGAGTGGAGTGGAGTAAGTGGAGTGGAGTAAGCAGAGTAGCATTGAGTGGCGTGGTTTAAAGCAGAGTGGCATGGAGTAAAGCAGAGTGGCTTGGAGCAAAGTGGCATGGAGTAAAGCAAAGTGGCATGGACTAAAGCAGAGTGGGATGGAGTAAAGTAGAGTGGATTAGAGTTGAGCACAGCAGAGATGAGCAAAGCAGAGTTGAGCAAAGCAGAGTGGCATAAGGCAGAGCGGCATAAGGCAGAGTGACGTAAGGCAGAGTGGCGTAAGGCAGAGTGGCGTTGAGCATTAGTAGAGTAGAGTGGAGTGGAGTGGAGTAAAGCAGAGTTGAGTAACGCAGAGTGGTGTTCAGTGTAGTGGAGTAAAGCAGAGTGGCATGGAGTATGGCAGAGTGGCATGGAGTAAAGGAGAGTGGTGTGGAGTAAAGCAGAGTAGAGCTGAGTGGAGTAAGGTAGTGTGGCGTAAAGACCAGTGGCGTGGAGCAAAGCACAGGGGCGTGGAGCAGAGCAGAGTGGCATTGAGTGGAGTGGAGTGGAGTAAAGAAGAGTGGCATGGAGTAAAGTATTGTATTGTAATTGCATTTATATAGAGCATACTACCCCTGACGAGGCGTCGAATTGCTTTTTTGGCGAGTATCACACTACTCCAGAACCCTCAAATGATTAGTGGTGAATTAGAATAGTGAAATATGAAAGTCATTTGAGTGGTGGATATGTTAGTCACTTATTTGGATTGAGAAAGGATAGTGGTGGGATAGAAGAGGAAAAAGGTTTGCATTTATATAGTGCTTGCTACTCATGATGAGGTGTTGAAGCATGTTTTCCGTGAGTAGCACGCTACTCCTGAATCCATAACGCAGAGTGTTGTGGAGTAAAGAGGAATGGAGTAAAGCAGAGTGGAGTGGAGTAAAGTAGAGTGGGGTAAAGCAGAGTTGATTGAAGCAAAGCAGAGTGCTGTTGATAGGAGTGGAGTAAATTAGAGTGGCGTGGAGTGGAGTGAAGCAAAGTGGAGTAGAGTGGAGTGAAGTAAAGCAGATTTGCGTTGAGTGAACTGGAGTAAAGCAGAGTAGGGTTGAGAAGAGTGGACTAAAACAGAGAGGGATTGAGCAGAGTGGAGTAAAGCAGAGAGGAGTAAAGGAGAGTAGAGTAAAGCAGAGTGGAGTGCAGTCAAGGAGAGTGGTGTGGAGTAAAGCAGAGTGGAGTAAAGTAGAGTGGAGTGGAGTGGAGTTGTGTAAAACAGAGTGGCATTGAATAGAGTGGAGTGGAATGGAGTGGAGTAAAGGAGAGTGGAGTGGAGTGGAGTAAAGAAGAGTGCTATCGATTGTAGAGGAGTAAATTAGAGTGGTGTGGAGTGGAGTAAAGCAGAGCGGAGTAAATCGGAGTGAAGTGAAGCAGAGTGAAGTAAAGGGGAGTGAAGTAAAGTGGAGTGAAGTAAAGTAAAGCGGAGTGAAGTAAAGCAGAGTGGAGTGTAGTAAGGCTGAGTGGAGTAAGCAGAGTGGAGTTAAGTGGATTGGAGGAAGCAGAGTGGAGTTGAGTGGATTGGAGTAAAGAGTGTTGAGTGGAGTAAAGCAGAGTGTTGAGTGGAGTAAAGCAGAGTGTTGAGTGGAGTAAAGCAGAGTGGCGTTGAGTGGAGTAAAGTAGTGTGGAGTGGAGTAAAGCACAGTGTTGAGTGGAGTAAAGCTGACTGGGGTTGAGTGGAGTAAAGCAGAGTAGAGTGCAGTAAAGGAGAGTGGTGTGGACTAAAGCAGAGTGGAGTGGAGTAAAGTAGAAGTGGAGTGGAGTTGTGTAAAGCAGAGTGATGTTGAACAGAGTGGAGTGGAGTAAAGGAGAGTGGAGTGGAGTGAAGAAGAGTGCTGTCGATTGTAGAGGAGTAAATTAGAGTGGCGTGAAGTGGAGTAAAGCTGAGTGGAGTAAAGCAGAGTGGCGTGGAGTACAGTGGAGTGGAGTAAAGCAGAGTAGAGTTGAGTGGATTGGATTGGAGTAAGCAGAGTGGAGTCGATAGGATTGGAGTAAGCAGAGTGGAGTTGAGTGGATTGGAGTAAAGCAGAGTGTTGAGTAGAGTAAAGCAGAGTGTTGAGTGGAGTAAAGCAGAGTGGCATTGAGTGGAGTAAAGCAGCGTGGAGTGGAGTAAAGCAGAGTGGTGTGGAGTAAAGCAGAGTAGTGTGGAGTAAAGCTCAGTCGCAGCTCCTGGAGGGAGTGCTGCGGGGCGGTGGGGCGGGCGGGGGAAGGGCAGGGTGGGGGTAGTAAACTCCGGCATACAGGCGAACTGAGTTAAGTACATAAATATATAAAATGAATTACATTGCGCGCGCTGCAACGCCAAATGGCGATGCGGTGCACGCAATGTAATTCGTTTTATTTATTTATTTATGTACTAACTCTGTTCGGCCATATGCTGGTGTTTACTACCCCCCACCCCTCCCCCGCCCCGCCCCACTGCCCCGCAGCACTCCCTCCAGGAGCCACGACTGGTAAAGCTGAGTGGCGTGGAGTGGAGCAAAGCAGTGTTGTGTTGCGTGGCATGGCGCTGCAAATAATGGAGTTGCGCTGCGTATAATGGAGTGGCGTCGCATAGAGTAGATTGGCGTTGCATAGAGTGGTTTGGTGTTGTGTTTGGTGTGGCGTTGTATGAGAGAGGGTGGGTGTAAAACAGATGCGAAGAGGAGAAGAATGGGAGAAGGAGAGAAAGTATGGAGAGAGTGGCTAAGAGACAGAATAGGAGTAAATGAGGGCGAGTGTGAGGAGACATTAGGACAGGAGTGTAAGAGAGAAGGAGAAAATGTTAAAAGGAAAAAAGTGTGAGAAGGAGTAGGAGAAGAAAAGAAGGAAGGGATCAGGTGAGAAAGGTAAATGAATGTGCTGTAAAGAAGGAACAGAATGTGTGAGAGAAAGGTCATTGTGGAGTGGATGTGGCGTAAGGAAGAAAGGTGCCGAATTTGAGATTGGGGATTAAAGTTTAAGTTTTGCTGTGGCCCCAATATCCTGTGATCCTGGGCAAATATTTTATTTACTTTGTGTGTAAGTAAATGTATTATGGATTTAAGTGGTGTTATTTAAAAGCACTTCAATCAATACTTTTGGATGATTTTTGCATTATAAGAGCATGTGTTACTTATTAAGTGCCGTGGTGTGTACAGGAAAACCCCAGCTGAAATTAAGCAGTAGTTTTAAGTCTAAAATTGTTTATATAAATAAGCGAGCACACATTTACACCTAGTACGTAGTAAAAAAACAACGCAAGGCAGATATACAGTGTGGATGGCAAAAAATACATGCACGACAAATTTGTTTTAGGTATTAAAGTGTAAAATAATGTAACTGCATATTTATGACACCGGGAAGAAAAACAATATACTGTAACCTAAATAGTAAGTATAACACAGATGACTTTTATTACTGGGTGTTATAAAAGACAAACAGCATATTACAGAACACGCACCTTATACAGCACGTACAAAACCAACATTGCACAGAAGAATATATATATATATATATCTAAACTAGAGTAGGAATATGTTTTATTTTGGCTAAGAAACAGTATATTATAGAACTAGGATGAAAAAAACATCGGCAAAATAAAGGGAAAAAGGTGCTGACTTTGAAGCTAGGGATCAAAGTTCAAGTATTATATTATCACAAAAGGCAACTGCTGTTATCTGTTTTCCAACTGGATATACAGACTATTGGACTGGTAAACTAAAGACCGGGAGATCCCGAAAAAAAGTTTGTCCTAATACATAACCACTCTAGTGTTGGGATATCCACAGATATTGAGAAGACGCTCACTCACTAATAGTGACATGCTTCATCATTGGCGTCTTTCCACACTCAGGTAAGATGGTACTACCTGGGCAGACTCAACCAAAGATGTTATGGGAGTTCTTATATAAAATATTGACTGGTTATGCAGGAACCAGATGGGTGATATTAAAATACCTACAGGTATGCCCACACCTATGTTTTATTCTTGGGTACCTGGGGTATAGGATAAAATCGTGAACTCATTGGGTTCTTTGAATTCAACTAGTTCAAATGTACCCTCTTAAAGTGCCAACATGTTGGCTCAACGTAGCCTCACGGGTCTGGGGCCTTCTTCAGGCTAGAATGTCTACTCCTAGGTGTCCCTGCTCTATGTTACGCAATTTACTAATGCAGAAGAATGAGGCCTATTGCACTCACCTATATTTCTTATTGGTCCAGTAGTTTTTCTACTGGATGGTACTAACTGTACCATGCGTTGGTGGACATGGTGCCGTCTTGTAGTCACACATTCATCAAGACGGTCACCGCATGGTACCTGTATCACTCACACTGCCCGCCACCGAGTGGGCGGCGGGCAGTGTGAGTGATACAGGTACACATGCGGTGACCGATCTTTGATGAATGTGTGACTACAAGACGGCACCATAGTCCACCAACCCGCATGGTACAAGTTAGTACCATCCAGTAGAAAAACTACTGGACCAATAAGAAATATAGGTGAGTGCAATAGGCCTCATTCTTCTGCATTAGTAAATTGCGTAACATAGAGCAGGGACACCTAGGAGTAGACATTCTAGCCCTGAAGAAGGCCCCAGACCCGTAAGGGCTCACGTTGAGGGCCGAAACATGTTGGCACTTTAAAGAGGGTACATTTGAACTAATTGAATTCAAAGAACCCCAATGAGTTCACGATTTTATCCTATACCCCAGGTACCCCAGGAATAAAACATAGAGTGTAGGCATACCTGTAGGTATTTTTAATATCACCCATCTGGTTCCCTGCATAACCAGTCAATATTTTATATAAGAACTCCCATAACATCTTTGGTTGAGTCCGCCCAGGTAGTACCATCTTACCTTGGTGTAGAAAGACGCCAATGATGAAGCATGTCACTATTAGTGAGTGAGGCGTCTTCTCCAATATCTGTGGATATCCCAACACCTAAAGTGGTTATGTATTAGGACAAACTTTTTTTCGGGATCTCCCGGTCTTTAGTTTACCAGTCCAATAGTCTGTATATCCAGTTGGAAAACAGATAACAGCAGTTGCCTCTTGTGATAATATAGTACTTGGGAGATTGCAACTCTGCTGCTTCTCTCACTCTCTTCTGTGAAAAAAAGGATCAAAGTTCAAGTGCCTACAACTGTATGTAGTTAAAAAAAAATTGCCAATAAGCGACAACTTGCGAATCTTAGGGGACAACTTCGCTCCTTCGCACCAATAAGGCCGAGAGATCTCTGCTGGCGTTAAAGCAGCGGCATTTTGAGGGAGGGGACAAGGTGGGCAGACTACTGGTGAAACGCCTCCGAGCGCGCACCGCGAGGGCCCACATAGCTAATGTCTGGCTCCCTGGTGGGGAGAGGGTCACCACTGAAGGGGCCAAGCGCGAGGCCTTCCGGGCCTACTACTCCGCCCTCTACACGGCGGAGGAGCCGACCCAGGACAAGATAGATGATATCCTGAACCAATGCCCCTGGACCCCGCTCCACCCCTTTCACGCTAACCAACTAGAGGAACCCCTCACTGCGGAGGAGCTGGTGGCAGCATTGAAGGATCTCCCTCTGGGGAAATCACCGGGACCGGATGGCCTTCCATTGGCCTTCTATCACCTGTTCCTGGCACAGCTCCAGCCCCACCTCCTGCGGCTGTTCAACTCCTTCTCCGACACGGAAGGGCCAACGCCCTCCATGGGTATGGCAGAAATAGCCCTTGTTCCCAAGCCGGGGAAGGATCCCACGCTATGCGCATCCTACCGCCCCATTGCCCTTTTGAATACGGATCTTAAAATTTACGCCAAAATATTAGCCAAGCGCCTTGATCCTCACATGCCAGGCCTGGTGAAGCCTGACCAGGTCGGCTTCATTCGGAATCGACAAGGGGCGGACAACGTGTGTAGAATTGCACATCTTGTGGGGAAAGCACGGCACTGGAACATACCAGCGTGCCTCCTCTCACTCGACGCAGAGAAGGCGTTCGATCGGGTGGACTGGTCCTTCCTCCGAGCAGTGCTGCAGAAAATTGGACTGGGCCAGAATATGATAGCTAGGATCTTGGCACCCTATCTTTCCCCGCAGGCCCGGGTGCGGGTCAATGGACAGCTTACGGACCCTTTCTCCATCCATAGAGGTACGCGGCAGGGCTGCCCCTTGTCCCCTCTGTTGTTTGCCCTCGTGGTGGAGCCCTTAGCAGAGATGATTAGACAAGATGCGGACATACATGGCATCACCCTCGGGGGTCGGCAGAATAAGGTGGCGCTCTTTGCGGATGACCTTATCCTCACGCTGTCCAGCCCACATACATCCCTCCCGGTGCTCCACTCACTATTGCAGTCCTTTGAGCGGGCCTCTGGTCTTAAAATCAATCATGGAAAGTCATGTGCTTTGAATCTTACCATACCTGAGGAAGAGATCCCGGTCCTCAAAACGCTTGCTGCCTACCAATGGGCCGCTGACCATATCCGATACCTAGGGCTTCAGTTGACCCCTCTCTTGACACGTGGACCCAAACAAACTGGTGGGAATGCAGGCGGACGGTCTTAGAGGACCTGCGGGGATGGAAATCTCTGACCCTTTCCTGGCTGGGCCGCCTTAACGCTATAAAAATGTCGATACTCCCAAAAATATTATATCTGTTTCAATGCCTGCCCACCCCTGTCCCGCACCATCAGATCCAGAGCCTTCAACGGGAGCTCACCAATTTCATATGGGGCGGGCGCAGACCACGTTTTTCCCATAAACTTCTCATGCTCCCACGGGACAGGGGGGGATTGGCGTGCCCCAATCTCCTGGAGTACTACTGGGCTTCCCACCTTCGCATTGTCTCGGAGTGGATAGCAACGGAGAGCGAAAAGATCTGGTTCCACATGGACAGGACAGTAACCGGGCGTACCATTTGGGACCTTGCCTGGCTGCACCGGACCGCACGATCTCGCAGTGCCTATTTGGCAGTACCCACAAAGACGGTGCTGGATATCTGGGACAAAGTGGCCGTGCACAAGGGGCTCACGACTTTCCCCTCCCCTCATACTCCCATTGCAGGCAACGCGATATTTCCACCGGCCCTGAACACCCAGGCGTTCTCAACATGGTTGAACGGTGGATGCCGAACGATCGGTGATCTCTACGAAGGGGGAACGCTCAAAACGTTTGCTCAATGCAGAGAGGAGTTCCAACTCCCGGCGAAAGCAGGGTTCCAGTATGCACAGCTGCGTCACTGGCTGTCCACGCCAGAGATGCAACGCGCGGCCACTCGCCCATTCACTCCTTTTGAGCGATTGGTTCGTTCCTACGACGAGTCAAAGGGCCTTATTTCCCGGACGTATCAGATACTGCAACACCCCCCGCTAGTAACCACTCACCCGTATCAACATCAATGGCAAAGAACATCCCCCACCGACATCACGCCTGCGCAATGGAGTCGCCTGTGGCGTGACATACCAAGGGTGTATTGCAGTATATCACAAAGAGAAACTGCGTACAAAATCATGACACAGTGGTATTACACGCCTGATCGCCTCCACAGGATGTTTCCCGCATCCTCCCAATTGTGCTGGAGGTGTTCGACTGCTACTGGGGATTTCATACATATTTGGTGGGCGTGCCCTCTCCTGACCCTGTTCTGGAAAGAAGTTCTTAGTCATATTAAGGAGGTACTGGGATTTCCTCTGCCTGAAGCCACAACCACGGTCCTTTTAGGCCTTAAGCCTGACAACTTAAAAGCACTCACTCGCAGCGATTGGTACATAGCTCTTCACATGCTCGGGCGGCTAAGCAGCTCATAGCGCTATATTGGAAGAAAGCTGAGACCCCCCCAATTGCTGCCTGGTTTGTGTGCCTATGGCATGTAGTGACTATGGAACTCTTCACAGCGCGTTTGCAGTCCCGCGACGCCTGCTTCACCACAATATGGAAACCACTAGTCACATATCTTTGCAAAATTGAACATGCACGTTACCTACCCTCGAAACTCAGAGCCCTACGCCTATTTGAGGACGCTGTAGTCCCGACTGACCCTAATAGACTACTTAAGTCTTCACTTTAACCCTGCTAATAGCTCCGTGTAGCACGCATGCTGACCCCTGGTCTAAACGCCATACAACACTGGCTCCTCTGACTCCTCTCCCGCCCGCCTTCACACCCCCTATACAACAGCGACCACGTAGCGGCACCGATACAGGGACCTCTTTCACTACTAATTCCCTTACCCCTCCTAACTACTCATCTGTCTGCTCATCACTGCCTTCTTTCTGTAGGCCTCTTGCCTACATTCCCCCTTTTTTTTTTTTTTTTTTTCCTTTCTCTGCTCTGCTACCAAACTTGTTCATTATAGGTCTTAGCCCGCACCCACAATTGTATTTCAATGCTCCGCTTTAAATATCACGCGGCCGGCCCAGTATGGGTTGTAGGCGACATGCTGTGTCTGAATTGCTCAGGTACGCCTTCCCTAAGCCCCTTGAGGCTTGATAAAATTACGCGGCCGGCCCTATACAGGGTTGTGGGCCTGATGCTGTGAATATCTGGACCCCCTTGTTCTTTATGCGTAAAATAAAAACAGATTTCAAATAAAAAAAAATAAAAAATTGCACACCGTCAAAAGTAGATTTTAGCCACAAAACACTGACACCCAGTACACTGAAAAAATCAATTCCCAGCATATTTATTACACATCACGAACAAAAGCAATATTGTGGAAAATAAATAAAAAATATAACACAGATAACTTTCACTTCTGCATTTTATAGAAGACAAACAGCATATTACATAACATGCCCGTTACAAAGCACAGTCTCAAAAAACAGTGCGCAAAATAAAGAAAATGTATGAAAACTACAGCAGAAATATGTTTTAATTTAGCAAACAAACAGCATGTTAGCAACAGAAATACATAATTGTGAATAAAATCCTCATTGAGATTTCCTAGAAAAGGAGTCTTTTGAAGGAAAAAAATAGGAGGGAGTTATGTATATTAAGTGTGGTTACATTATGTTGACTCCAAAGCAGGGAAAGCATAGTGTGTACTTTCCATACTTACTTTCTACTCTTCTCTCAGTATAAATGTCAAAGTGCATTGCTGCCTCTAATTAGTGCCACAGAATATTTCCAATGTGAAAGAAAGGCGTCAGCGCTTGACAGAAACTAGGCCTTGTTTATGATGCTCATCCATCTCCTCTACCGGACTCCTCTGTGAGGCAGGCCCCATGACCAACTGGAAGGGAGGGAGGAGGGAGAGCAGAGAGAGTGGGTAGAGGGGTGCGGGGGAGACAGGAGAGTAAAATCTAACCAGCGTAGTGCTCTGAAAGGGCGCTGCGCTGATAGAAACTAAGAGCTCATGGAAAGAGCTCATGCCCTGCTGTTCTTCCCAGAGACCAGAGCCAGTCCACAGCTGAGGCAGCTGGGAGGATCAGTGCAGGCACAGACAGCAGTGCCCCCTGCTCTGCGGCCTGGCTCTGCTGTGAGGCAAGCTGGAACCTGCTGACTGATTGGGAGGGGGGAGTGTTGTGTAGTTCCTATATTGCCCATACAGGACCTGCGCGTTTGGATAACATAAACTGCGGGTTTGGTGGCAGACTAACTCTGAGCACCCCCACCGAGAATGTTAGCCTGTTTGCATAAGCTAGCTCACAGTGCCACTAGTGTCTCCTCTTAACGGGGAGAGAATAGTTTCTGGCAACCTTAGAACATGACAACCCTGATCCCTCAAGATCGTGGAAACAATGTACTACTTTTCGCTCAGTCACTTGTGCTCACTTATCTTGTCTCAGAGATACACAGAATAAACAGCCTGGGCGTTTCAATGAGGATTTATTGAACAGTTGTTATTCTTGTGTAGAATATATGAGCTGCAACAACCATTAGACAGTAGCAGAGATATATGACTAGCAGTACTATAAATATAAATGGATAATACAGTTCTACCATCTTGCACTACACATGAATAAATACATGAATATAAAATGCATTGATAAAAGAGAGTGCATACTCCTACGATGCCTATCTAGATGTACCTAAGTGTACCCAGCATGTGAGTAGGTGTAAAGCCAAGAATCCCTCTAGGATTTAGTCGAACCCCATTACCTGAAGTGTGAGAATGTAGGAGGCCTTCTTGGTCCCGAGTTGGACACCCCGCAAGGGATGTTCAGACCACTGTCAGCTGGAGCGTCTGCATGCAGGAGCCTCAGCATCTCTGGTCAGTGTGTCGGCCTGGAAGTCTCGGTTCCCTCTAACTACTGATAGCAAAAGGTGCTGTATTTATACAGAAAAGTATATAGAATCCCTTTGTCCCTTGTTCTTGTGTTAGCCATTGTTGGGTATGAGGATGACGTATGGGATGAACCTTGTGCGTAGATATTAGGAAGGTGGTGTATAGCCCCTGCCTGATTCCAAGTAGCCTCATGAATATTCATTCATGCAGTGTCAGTCTAAAGATGAAGTCATAGAACACTATTGTTCGGGAAAAACCTTCCTTCTGCACCCAGGCCTAGAACTAGGTAAAAGGTCCATAAAAGGCGTTCAATCCTTAAAAGGCTCGTTAGAGTGTAATGTAGGGGAGGTGATGTAGGTGAAAGGGTATGATGTTCCCTGGGCCTATATTAGATTACCTATATGAAACATAACACCCACTCCTCTTCTGAATAGTCAACAATAATAATATGCAAGAGAGCTACTCATTTTACTAGGTGTCAGCGCATAAAATTACCAATGAGCCATTTAAAATATGTTTAAAAAACTTAAAATTGTTTAAAAACAGTTAAAAAGGGGGGGAAAATGTTCTCTGAAATATTACTTTTCAAAATTGTTCTGTAAGTCACAGTCCTAAATAAGTTCGATTATATAGGTTGAACTACTAGAAGCATTCTTAGAAGGCCATGCTTTTCTAGTGAAAGTGTCAATGTTAGGAAGTGTTCCAATTGTAGTTTAGTTTTGAGAAAATGAAAATCCGAATTCTTTCCCAGCACACGATGAGCCAATTACAGATTAAATGTCCTGTCCGGGAGACGCAACATCATCGCTGCTTGCTGCTGCAGTGGACGGTCCTTGTAACACCTCGCAGAGTACGTCAATGGAGCACAGATGATACTCAGTACTGACAATAGCTGGTGTAGAGGCAGCCGGTGCTGTAGTCGACACCTCAGTGCTAGTGGTGGAGCTAAAGCTCACCCCAGTTGTGAAAGGCACCTGCGGATTCTCGAGGACTGCGGCCATCAAGATGGGAATACGCTGGGGACATTGCCAAGCATGGGCCCTCAGGGATTCCAGCTGGGTATTCAAGTCCGCAGGCGTGTCCGTTGCAAGTGTCAGACAGAGGTCCAACACGCATTCTTCACCGCAAAACAGGCATCGAAGAACAGGTAAGATGCAGTCCATCCAGAATGGTCTAAACGATAGGAACCAAGAGGCGCTTAGTTCCCTTAGGCGAGGTGTGCCCAGATGTTGTACCATGCGTTCACGGTATTTCCACTCCAGGAGCACTTTTGCCATCTCATTGGTAATTGGGCCATCCATTGCGTAGCAGGTAAATGACAATCAGGATTCCCGCTATTGATAGCAGGATCAGAGTTAGACCTCCAAAAATGCTTCCAAATACGGAGTGTATAAAGTTCAGGATAACTCCGAGGATTGTCTGAAAGGTGTTAAGAAGACCTGACCCTATGGTCTTAAATAGGTGTACAATACCACTCGTATCAGACATATTAAAGATACGACCCACCATTTCTGCGAAATGAACGGGGCAGTTTGTACGTATAAGTGCCTGTATCTCAGTCGAGGTCCTTGCGATTTGAAGATCAAAGGTCTCTCGAGCGGAGGTTAAGGGCACAGTTTGCTGTAAAAGCATGGCTTTCAGTCGGCTCAAAGTATCAAACTGTATAAGAGAAACATTCAACGAAGGCCATAACGGCGCCTCCCTGAGTGTACTTGCAGGGGGAAACAATACTTGCATAGTTGTCCTGGACAGCGGTGACGACGACGGCAGATGCTGCCACGTTTTAGCAACTTTTGATTCGAAAAGATAGTTAGAATCCAGGAGTCGCCAAGTTCGCATCCTGAGCACCTGAAGGAACTCACCGGCAATCCGGATAATCCCAGCTGACGGAGCCGCGATGCCTGAAATGGCAGGCCGGAGGTAACGAGCAGTGGACTCTGGGGGGGAACGTGGTTGAAGGTGGGGACCGGGTTTGGTTCATACTCCGGGCCCCCCGAGCCTTTCGACCGGAGCCTCCCGGAGTCTCTCGAGCCAGAGCCCGAGCCAAAGTTTGCTCGCCCTGACATTTGAGCCCGGCCACCGATGGACGCAAACGCCCGGGCAGGGGCGTGATAGCTCTTGGTACAGCTTGTCCTCAGCTGCTCTCAGATTCTGGCTTTTTTTCTTGAAAACGTTCTTTTTTTTTCCAAAAAAAAAAAATCTCTTTTATTATATATATATATTTTTTGGGAACTTGCGGCTTTGCTTCTTTCTGCCGCCATCGTTGCTGCCCACGCCATCGGAGTTATTGGGCGTTCTCATCGGGCATTGGGCATTTTGTGCATTTCAGGCATTTTTGGGGGGAGGCTGCCGAAAAGACTGCAAGTCCCAACAGCCCTAGTGGCGCCGTCAGGAAGGCGCTTCAAAACATTAACAATAACAGGACTTTTGCAGTGCCGATTGTGCCCGTCAGAGACTGCCAGAGACTGTAAGAGGTCGGGCCGGGCAGGGTCACATTATTAACATTTTGAGCCCGAAAGTTATAATCTCTGTATTTGTTTTTGGAGGGGTAAGTGTCTGTGGGTTAAGGGTTCTTTTTGGGATCTTTTTGGGTCTATTGAAACAATTTGTTCGACTGCTGTCTATCCATTGGTATAGGCTGTCATATAGGCTGTCATATAACACTTTAAATTAGGCATATTGATAGTCTTTCAAAATGAATAAAAGAAAATCCCTTACAGGACAAAGTGTGGTGGGGACCCTTGATGCTTTTCTGATACGTGCCGAGTCAGCCCTTATCCACGAAATCGCGCTAACAGAGCGTAGATTGTCCCTGGAACCAAAACTCCCACAAGGGCAGCTCGATACGTTAGAGGCTTTTAATATTATTGATTGCCAAGAGAGCACTCCCCTAACAGGATAGCGACTAGCAACACCATTGAAGGAAATGACAGTGTAATGTCAAGGGATGTCAGCGTTAAAACTAAAATAAACACTAGGGGACAG
Source organism: Calotriton arnoldi (assembly GCA_963921515.1). NCBI lineage: Eukaryota > Metazoa > Chordata > Amphibia > Caudata > Salamandridae > Calotriton > Calotriton arnoldi. The sequence goes on from CAWUFW010018337.1 coordinate 190,593, forward strand.
AAGAGCAAGTCTAATCAGAGGATAAGTTCTCCTACCCAGCCCAGGAAAAGAAAGGAGCAGGGCCAACCCAAATGTATTCTCCCAGCATCAAAGAGAGGGCGTAAAAACAAATCCACGAGGGAGGAGATGGAGGAAGTGGCTGAGGGGCCTCCTTCCATAATTAATCCCGCTAATATAGCACCCCCCACAAGTCTCACAACCACCTTACAAGGCACCGAAAGTAGCGAGTACTGGGAAAAAATCGGAGGGCTGGTTACCACCTTATTAGAACCCTTACTTCAAAAATTAAATCGTATTGAAGTGAGTATTAAAAAACTCCAACGGATGCAGCAGCCTCTGTCGAGCCAGCCAGGGTCGCACATTAGCCAGCCCCCATTGACTAATCCTTGCCACTGTTATTGTGTTACAAAGGACACACAAAAAACTGGGGACGATAGGCCTTTATTCATACAAACAGGACCCCCAAACCCTGGACCCGCGACTGCATCACAATTAGCTCCCCTGCACATGTCCCATGCCTCCCAGTCCCAGGCAGGCACGTCTACTGTGTATCATAAGCCACAGGCTAAAAGTTCCATCCAGGAACGCTTACTAAATATACAAAATGAGCCTTTAGTTGGTAGACCTAGAGATGGAAACAAAGGGGCATTACCAAAGCGAAGTGGACAAGATAAAGTATTTCACAAACTAAGAGGTATATCCGACACAAACATCCTACATCTTCCACCGGAAGCAACACCCTATACGATAGTGCTAGCCAATGTCCCCACGCTACCCGATGGCACCAAGGAACACTGGTCTTCTCTTAAAAATTAAGCACTGTCCCTGTTAATCTCTAGATCTGGACTCTCTTCCCCACTCTTTACTGAATTTAAAATGGTTAGACGGGTTGGTCGGTTAGGCAGTTCTAAGAAGCTGCTAGGGGGTGACTGTGTGGTGCTATCATTTGGGTCGCCCAAGCTTGTTCAAACATTACTGGATAGGGTGGGGAATCAGACAGTTGAGCAAACAGGGATTCACGTTTTACCATTGGGGTTCTTTTACAAGCCTCCTAGCCATAAGCAGTTGCCATCTAGAATGGATGGTGGTGAAGGTTGGAACCAATCTAGATATAATATTCCAGTGAACAACTACTTTGCGGCCCTTAGTACTATAGAGGACATAGATTGACTGGAAACATCTAAAGATGAGCCACATGAGAGAAGGGCAGTAACTAGAGGCATTGACACTTCTATGCTTCATATGCAAGGACCAGCAGAGGGCAGGGGAGAAAGAAGCGGTGAAAGGAACGTGACAACGGGTAAACCTCCTCTCAATAAACCCAAAGAGCTACGTTCAGAGATCTATAATGTCCAACAGTTGGCGAATCCACATCCAACAACTGTAGAGGCTCAGCAGCCCTCAGTCAGGAGTGGCCATAGGCCATTTGTTGGGGAGTCTGAAATCTATAGCAACCGTACAAACCTCTCATCGAAGCTTAAAATATTATCTTGGAATGTGGCAGGTCTCTGCTCCAAAATAGACAACCCAGAGTGGGGGCCTTCATCCAAGACTTAGACATATGCATGCTGCAGGAAACTTGGATCAGGGTGACAACCCATAGACCTGGCTACGTAACTTACAGCATACCCGCTACATCAGGGGGGAAGGGCAGACCATCTGGGGGACTTATTACTTGGGTTGCCACACATCTGGGCTGCACAGTGAAGCAAGTGGAGACTTCCTCTAGCGACATTCTCTGTGTTATTCTGAGTTCTCCAACTGGCCCTAGGTTAGTGCTTATTAATGTATACTCACGGCCAACTGGTTACGGGCAAGAGTCTTCTACCCTTGACAAACTATCATCATTCATATCCACAGTCATTGATAATGACATAGTGATTCTGGCTGGTGATTTTAATTGTCAGTATGAACCACTGAAGGACCTAGAGGCTGACGAATTAAACGAGGAGGACCTGCATTGGTCTATTCCAGTGGCCAACGCCCAGCCAGTACGGGCATGGACACCACTAATTGTTCAGTTGAACACCCTCACCCTGAAATATTCGCTTAGGGCGTGCAATGGACGTTCCAACTCTGATAGTCCGGCAAATTTCACTTATAACAGGTTGGGCTCCCCTTCGATCCTAGACTACATTATGGTGAATTCTAAATCTTGACATCGGATGGTCAACTTTAAGATTGTCCCTAGATTCGACAGTGATCACAACGCTCTGATCCTAGAATTGGTCTCTCCATACATTGTAGAAGCCTCCAAGGATCACCTGTTGAAAACACCAGGGCCAATCCTATCCAGTTGCAGGAGAAGAGTAAGGTGGGGCACCCTATGTGAATCCCAAGATAGATTATCCTCACTCTACCAAATAATCTTGCCCTATTTAGAGGTTGCAATCCAATTAAACGAGTCCAGTGATCCTGTTCGCCCACTTAGTAAAATAGCAGAAAATCACCAGGGATTAGTGGCGGCTCTGATGGATAGCTTTGTAAAAACAATACAAGTAAAGGTAGGTAGTGGTCCCAGACATCCCTGGTACAATGGTAAATGCCGAAAGGCTAAGACAAACTTTCTCAAAGCTATTAAAAGTAATGATAAGCTGGTGATTAAGGGAAACAGGATACTATATAAATATGCAATCAAACAAGCTAAAAAGGAGTGGGAAATAGAAAAGTGGGATAGCTTGAGATACGCTCTAAACAGGAGGGACATGAGGACTTTTTGGAAATTAATAAGCTCAGATACAAAGGAGGACAAACATGCTTTCGAACCAAACTTGGGAGCTGAGGTCTGGAGGGTACATTTTCAGTCACTTTACTCCAATGTAGAGGGTACTCCTGACCAAGCCGAAACCCCCACCCCCCTTATACATCTAGCCGGCTTGGAAACTCCGGAAATTTCTCTAAAAGAGGTAACAGCCGCAATTGCTCGAGTAATACCTGCCAAGGCCCCGGGGTTAGATAAGATCCCCGGGGATCTTTATCGAAATGAACCCAGCGTTTGGGCTCCCTACCTATGGAGTATTTTTAACGCTATACTACAGGGAATGGAGGTCCCAACAACATGGCTAGGGGCTGAAATCATCCCCATATTTAAGAAGGGTTCACCCCTCCATCCTGCAAACTATCGGCCCATTAGCCTTATTGATGTTGCACAAAAAATCTTTGCTCGAGTGCTCCTGGACCGTTTGCAGATTTGGATGGAGGAGTTTTCCATTCTTACTCCCTATCAGGCCGGTTTCCGCACAAAAATGTCCACAATCGATCAAGTTTTCAGATTGCAATTATTGCACTGGAAAACAGTAATCTTGGAGGGTGGCAGTCTCTATATGATCTTTGTGGACTTGAAATCGGCCTTCGATTTAGTCCCTAGAGAAAAACTTTGGGCTATTCTTTCTGACCTAGGGGCGCCTCCGTATCTGTGCGAGATCCTGAAAAGATTGCATGTGAACAATTATGGCCAAATTAGATATGGGAAGAATGGAGATCTCACTGATCGTATACCCATAGAGAGAGGGGTGAGACAGGGGTGTGTTTTAGCCCCAACCCTCTTTTGTCTTTTTATAAATGGTCTAGTGGGAGAATTGGCAGCGGGAGGGGACATAGATGCGCCTAAACTAGCGGGCCGCAAGGTACCTGCCTTGATGTTCGCAGATGATACCCTCCTGCTGTCAAAATCACCGATGGGTATTCAAAGGGCTTTGGATACCTTTTATCTATTTTGCAAGAACAGGGGACTGGAAATAAACACCCAGAAAACAAAATATATGGTGTTCAATGCAGGCCACTCAAAGCGTCCTAATCCACAACTTGCCGGGGAATTTCTAGAGAAAGTCCCTGCTTGTGACTATTTGGGCTTAACCATCAACGAGAAAATGGAGTGGGGTGATCAAATCAGGAAGGTCAGTCTAAAGTTGACGCAAACATCAGGGGGCCTTGCGAAACAACAGAGGAAGTGTGTACACAAGATGCTGGGGCCGGTGTTGGAAATTTATAAGGCACAAGTTAGAGGGGCTGCCATGTATGGAGCCGAACTATGGGGACATAGGCCAACCGAACAACTTGTAAGGATTGAAAACTCATTCCTTAGACAGTTGGTGGGTCTTCCCAATAGCACCCCTTTAACTCCGCTCCAAATGGATCTGGGCGTCAGCCCAATGGCACAGGAGGTTGCGCTCAGACCCTTACTTTACTGGTGCCGCCTATGGAGCACCCCAGAGCTATCTATGTATAAGGAGGAGTTGAGGGAGGTGGCCAATATCAGGGGGGCAAGTAAAATTCCTTGGCTCACCTATATTAAGAACTCTTTTGTAGCCATTGGAATGGGAGACCTATGGGATCACCCGGAAGAAAGTTTTTTGGTGACATCGAGAAAGGTCCTGATAAAAAATTTCAAGGATCAGCATCTCAACTTACTCCAGAGGGGGCATAGGATAGGTACACTTACTACATCTTTTCTAGACGTCAAGTTTCAATATCTCCTAGAATCCAGCATTGATGACATACAGCCGTCCCTAGCTAAAAAACTCTACATGCAGTTCAGGCATGGCGTACTCCCCTTACGTGCTGTTACCTACAAGTGGGGGGGTAGTCCGACGAAAGATTGTCCGTCTTGTATAAACTGTACGGAGACCGACCTGCATGTGTTGTTTTTCTGCCCCACCTACAAGGCTATAAGGGCACGTTGGTTACGACAGCTTTGTAGAAACCTTGGAACTTCCCACTGCCTACAGGCCTATAGAATCCTGAAATATGATACTGGCATGCCAATTGTATACTCTGTTGCCCGTTATTTGTTCTCAATGTGGTGCGCTCGCCGCGTAGTCTTAAAGAAAGATCAAGTTTAAATTGCCTACTCTTTGCATCTCTTAAAATTTAGGACATCGTTTTTTTTAGTTTTACCTTCTATTACATTCGATTTTGTATTTTATGATTGAGATACCTAATGTTTATTAAGCTATTCGATATTGCAAATTTTGCTAACTTTTTAGATGTTTTTATCTTTCTTATTAGCATATAAATAATGTTATATTGATAAATTTTAATGAACTTGTAATTGTTTTATCTTTGCTTTTAAGGTCTTATAGGCCGAAATAAAGTATTTCTTTGACTTGAATACTTGCATACAGCAAGTAACCCTGGAGTTCACAGTGACCAGATAGGAAATACCCGGAAGCATACCACAGCAAACTTGATCGTTCAGCATCAAGTAACTCCCATTCGAGATCAGCTCGAACACCACTTTAATCACGGCAGCTGGAGTCCCTTTCATGTGGCAGGACAAGTTTGCTATCGAACCATTACATGCTCCGTGCAATGTAATGTCCCAGCACATGAGAGAACCCCTCAAAGCGTTCTTGCAGTTAGTACCACTTAGAAACACTTCTCGATCCCCAATCCGGCATCGAAATCTATACGGTAAATCCCAGGATTCCCTAATGTATTCCTTACCCATTTCTTCATATTTGCCCACCTGCCGTTGTTCAAGGCAATATTGAAACTGAAAAGACGTGACCGGTAGAGTTATGTTGCCATGGATCAGCCATTCAGTAGACGGAGCTTCCGCTACTGTAAATGGTAGTCGGTCCAGTTTTTCAATACGCAGCATTGTATATTTAGCTCCCCTTTGTGCCATTTCAACCTGTTTATCTGCTAGATTATATTCAGAAAACAGAGACGTACTGTTTATAAAACGCCAAGGCACAAAGCCTGCACGCAAAGATTGTAGCGTCCAGCTCAATGACATGATAGAACGTAATTGAGATTTCCCGTGTTGTAGAATGGCCAAATCTTGTTCTAGGATATCTATCGCAGAAGATACAATGTTGCCCAAAGAATATATTCTGGAGGACAAAGTTGTTAACACATTGTCTACCACAGCCAACGATTTTTCTAAGTTAATACGGTCTATTTCCTGTATTCTCTCTGCGGCTTCTTGTTGGGATATTTTCCAGTTTTCATTATAGGCAGTATAAATACCGGCATATATGAAACTTTTCTGACGTTGTTTCTTGGGACCTTGTAAAAAATCCCTAAGAGAGTAAGGCTAAGTGTTGTTTCACTTCTGTTGGTGTTGAGGTTTCTAGCCAATCAAGGCACAACTTCCCAACACTGTGGGATGTCAGTACCCCTGGATGTTCTCATTGTATATAACGTGGGTCTGGCCTGTAGATACTGTACCCTTCGGTAATACCCAAGAATCGTTAATGACATATGTTTGTGTCTAAGGGCCAAACCACCAATTTTGCCCAATTCGGATCTGATCTTTTGTACTGAAAAATTTCATTTATTGTTGCCCCTTCCTGTGAAGTCGAATTTTGCCACCCTCCCATCTGTGATGGTGTTTGGAAATCTAGGTGTGTTCAGTTCCTTGAACTTGGCTAATCCAAGACAGGATGTCTGTTGCACAGTTTTGTTCAGAAATATCATCTGCTGTGGAATGAGGCATGCTCTAAATAGCGCTTCTGTTCCCTGGACTTGCCAGTCCCTAGAACCCCAGACTGATTTTAAGTCTATTGTGTCCTTCCATAGGTCAAAACCCTGTTCAGACAGTTGGGCAATAAAGGAAGCAGAGTAAATCTGTTTGGTGTTTGTCAACATAATTTTCAGTGCTGATGTTGGTGTAACCTTATAATAATATGAGGTTGGGTCCGTGGTGTTAAAACCTGAAAAATATGAACATTTCTGTGCAAATGTATGCGAACTACCTTTTGGTGGTGTAGGGCAATGTTCCCACTGATGGTACTCAAACACATTTCTAGGTGAAATAGATTTGTGCAGGAAATGATGACCATAATGCTGGTAACAGTACAAAGTGTCATAGTCTCAATTACTTTCTAACATTTCAGTGTTCGGAAATGCAGCAGTTTATTCTAAATCAGACAACATGTTATTAACAGTTTCAGAATCCCAATCATCAGAAAATGTACTGGAGGTAATGATATCACGTAATGAAATTTTAAATAAATGAGTAATTTTTAAAAGTTCAGTCGGTCCAAACATTTCAAAATCAACCTTGTCCCAAACTATACCATCCGGTATGGGAACCGCTGTGATGTTCACTGATAACAAGTCCCTCTGTTCACGATGAGACGATTGATGTGGTTTTAAAATCAAATTAACTTTGGGGTCTGTGAAGCTCTGCTGAAGATATCGTCCATTAATAAGCATGCTAAAAGTTATTACTAAGCCTAGCCAGAAAAGAAAAAATAGAATTCCAGTAATTACCCAAAGTTCTAACCAAGGGGATACCAGGTAAGTCTTTTTGAGAAAGTTCAGAAAGTCTTTAGCTTGCTGTTTGGTTGATTTTTGGGCTGGCGCCGTTTCCTGTTCACTTGGATCTAATGAAAATGTGTCAAAGTTAATGAAGTAGCTAGAAGCAGTTCGATCAATTGTAGGAATTGCATCGGGATTTGTTGAAATCGCATTTTGCTCTCGTCGAGGCATGTTGACGTAGACGTCTGTATTTGGTCTGATTGCAACTTGAGTGTTGTTTTGAGTTGAATTTTGAAGTTGAACTTCTGGTTCAAGGGGAACGAGTTCCATAGCATTGTTGCTTAGTCCTTCATTCTGCACAGGAGGCTCTTCAAACGTGATGAGTCTTTCTGTTTGAACTTCTTGGATTGTAGCGAGAGGAGGGCGTCTGCTACTGTGGAGTCCACGAGGCCTACTGTTCAGTATCGGCCACATAGTGTGGTTTGATTAAGTCGATTGAGACAAATCTTTTCTCCTTTTTCCCAGCAAGAGGCGGCAAAAGAACAGTTCGTGTTCCTGGAATTGCTAGGACAGGTACAGGCTTTCTGTATGATGGTCCAAATTCTTTCTTGTCCGCTATTTTCTCTCTGACCAGATCCCCTATTTTTGGGATCCAGACAGATCTTGCCGTGTTTGCCTTGACTTCCCCAGTGGCGATCTGTTTCTGGACAACGTTGCTTTGATGTGTCCTGGATTCATTTAGCTCCTGTAAAACAGCCAAACGATCATCGATATCAAATGGTTTCTCATCCGCCACTGCGCCTTCATACTCAAGATCAGCTACCCACATTCTTGTCCCAAATAGGACCTCATATGGAGTGACACCCCTAGAGAATTTCTTGGCTGGTTATTAAGTGCTCTTTGTACCCCATAAAGGTGACTGACCCAACTACCGCCCTTGCCTAATACCCTAGCTGTTAAAGATTGCTTTAAGTCCCGGTTTTTCCTCTCCACAACCGAATTTCCCTCAGGATGGTACGGAGAGGAGTACTCGCAGTGCAACGCCCATACTTTTCATGGCCTCTTTGTAAGCCCGAGAGCTAAACGCCGGGCCACGGTCAGAATGTAACGTGCCAACTGCGTATGTCCCGATAAAGACTCGCAAATGTTTTATACTATGCAGTTTACAGCCCCACATCAGATCAATTAATAACGAGCTCAACAATTTGAAAACCGGGGTAAGTACAATCACCGGCCAGTTAATACAGTAGTACAGTAGTCAGGGCAACATGACCATTTTGGCAAGAGTCATTTGTCCCGCCACGAACAAGGGCAAAGTGACCCAAAAGCCAAACTGCAATTTGTGGAAAGCGATCATTTTTAAGAGGGTCCCATCCAGCAGGTCACTGGACTCTCGATATATCTATATGCTTAAGGTGCTATCTATAGTCTAGGAAACCCAAAAGGCAGAGTAGCCTCTTCATTAGTGTCTGTGAAGTACAATGCGTAGGATTTATTATAATTGAGAAGCAGGCTGGACAAATCTCTGAACGAGGAGAGCAGTCAGGAGATCAATGACAGGTCTGCGTACAATACAATGTCATAGGCATACAATGAAATGGCATGCATCATTGGACCTTGAGGGTTCCCCCACCTCTGCACCCCTTGTCTAATTTGCTCCACTAGAGGCTCCAATGCTAAAACAAATAGCATTGGTGAGAGCGGGTAAACCTGTCTGGTGCCACGGAACTCCGGATACAGAGCGGAGATATGTGGCCCTGTTTTAGTTCCTGCAATGGGGTGAGTTTATAGTAGTCTAACCCAGCATTTGTAGATAGGGTGGATGTTTATTTCAAAATCTTTTTATTGATTTTATATCGAAACAACAAAATTGCAGTTACAACAAGCATGGTTTACAAGCCAAGAGTTACAGATATCAAGAAAAATACACACAGCTTGTTTCCAAGGTCTTAGCCTACTTTAAATTCCTGCATTTGTGTCCCTATCTAGTTAATCCAAACGTTAGCGTGTACCATACATCGAATTTGCCCTGATGTGGGACAGTAGCTAATTAACGCTTGTGCTCCTTGCCCAAACATTGAACCATAAGAAGAGAAAGAATAATAAAATGGAGAAAAGAGAAAAAAAATAAAAACATATAATCAAAACATATGCATCATGGTGGTTACATAGCGTCTCTGGTCAAATGGTGGGGCGGTTTAATGGGCGGGACGGGGATCGATTCTCCTTCATCATCAGCTTACTTTATGAGAAGCTCCAATCTTTTAGATATGAAAGATATAATATGGCTTACCCGATGGGGCATTATGGGGCATTATGGGAACCCTGGACTCCAAGGCATACTGCTTGGCAGGGCAGCTGCAATGGCTTTCGTATTGGGTAGCTGCCCATAATTTGACCAAAATCGGTTTTACGCAACTCATGCCTAAACAAGGTAAATTACACCACCTGATCTGTCTGGATAACAGCCCACTCTCACCATGTCCTCTTCTGCTACGCATAGCTCTTACATTCTAGAAGGTAGACCTGCACTACACCGACCAGTGCACAAGCAATGCTCCGAAGATTCCTCTCAGGGTTATCCCCACATGTTCGGTTACATTGACAGCGAAGAGATTGTTGCCCTGGGAACAGACAGGGATCACAACAATTGGTGCGCTCTTTGAGGAACACGCCCTTATGAATCACCAAGAATTTACTCAGACTCATGGTCTACCGGAACCACTCTTTTTGATGCAAGCTAGTATTGTTTGGTATGTCCGCAAATATGGGCATCGCGCGGCCCCGCGCAAGCGACACACTCTTTTCTTCAAACAATCCATGTCATGGGACATGGTAGTCACCTGATTAAATGGCTGTACTCTGGTCTGCGTTCACACCTGGTGATTTATTTGGCTTCCCTACCAGCCAAGTGGTAGGGGGACCTCTTGCGTGGTCTCCATGATAAAGAATGGACCTTTCTTAGCGAGTACCCCAGCAGAATTTCCAGCAAAACCTGATTTAAATGTATACAGTTTTCCATATTACACAGGGCCTATCTCACTCCGACTTTACCCGTTGCCACACTCAAGATGCGGACCTACTACAGATGCTATGGGCCTCTCTTTTACTGTTTTCTTATTGGGAAGCTATTCAGATCGCCTTGCCAGACCTGGCAGAGACTGACCACAGGAATACTGCTGAACAGGGTATTCTGGGACATTACCCCAAGCCTAAAGGCTCTAGGGATGCGGCACATTTTACTGATTTAGCACTATTATTGGCAAAGCGCCTCCTGATGTGTAGCTGGACGTCCCCTGTGATGCCCCTTGTTCCTCAGTGGCATGAGGAGGTGCTGCATTGGAGTACAGCCAAAAGCTGCACCTAGCGGAGGGAGGAGTATAAGGTTTACAGAAGCACCCCATAGCCATGGAATGAGACACATTGCTTGAACCATTAGAGCACAGGAGGGGGAATGATGTATAAGCTTACCCACATTTCCAGCTGCTGTCTCTCATTCTGCCCTGGGCTCTGTGTTGGTCTGTGATTGACCCTTCCTCTAAAGTTCTGTACCAATGACCATAAGTAAGCACTGCTGAACCACACCCAACCCTGTCACGTCTCCACTACAAGCTACAAGATATGACATGCTGTTCGAGACACAATAGTACACTCATGCCCAATCCCCATAGCTTATGGGGATATATCAGTTTTATCCCCGCATGGATGCTTCCTCTCAGTGGTGCAGCACCCATGTGCACATCTACACAATGACAATTATGAGTTGGGGAAAAAGGGAGGGGGTGGAGGGGTTTATAGAATTTTATGGATTAATTCAGGTGTCTCCAACCAGTCGATAGCGAGCTACCAGTAGCTCCCAGACAATTTCAAAGTAGCTCGAATCCTTGAGTTCACTTTTAAATAAGCACAGAGTCACATTTTTCTTTTAAGTTAAGGGAAGGCTGCGTTTACTTTACATTGGATTGCCACCCCCGGGGCTAATGCTAATGAAATGCGGGGCCTTGCAGACACCTCCTGCCCCAGGGGCCACAACCTCCCTGGTGCCATTTAATTTTCAAATGGGGGGCCTCATGGACCTCCCAGGCCGGGGACCACCACATCCCTAGGGCCAAAATATATTTTTTTAAATGGGAGGGGGGCTGCATGGTCCACCTCCTGGGCCGTTCTTGGCCCTGGGGACCACCACCTCCCTGGGGCAGGCCCTAAATAGGAAAGGAGGGGGCTTCATGCCCTCCCACCTGGAGCCATACATGACCCTGGAGACTGTCACCCCCCAGGGCCAGCTCCTGCTATGTCCAGGGGTGCCCACCCTTGGGACATAGCTGTTTGCAATGGCTTGGCAGGAGCTTTACTGCTCCAGCCAAGCCATAGCAAATGCTCCACTTCTAGCACGCAAGATCATAAAAATGCTCTTGCTTGCTAGAAGCGGAGCAAAAATCCTTTCACAGAGAGGGAGCTGCATGTTAGCAGTTCCCTCTCTGTAAAGGCAATGCCGGCTCCCGCAGGATGCGGGGTGCCGTTGGGCCTACTGGGGCCTTGAGGCTCCCCCACAGTCCCCAAAAGAGTGGGAGCCCTAGGTTGGGCTAGGGCACCAACAATAGAGGCCATTCCCCTCTCCCCTATAGTAAAAAAAATAAAAAGGCCCGGGGAGTGGGGGCCACGCGGCCCCCTTTCCCTAAAAATAAATACAATTATAAAAAATGGCCTGGCGAGTTGCCGGAGGTCCCACCTCTTTGACTACCACTCTGCAAATGCACCTCCTGGTGCATTACTGGTTGGGGGATGAAGTCCCCTTGGCTGCTGAGGGTCCTTGGGAGCTAAGAAGCCTTCCTGTTGCCTCCAGTAAGTCCCATACAGTTGGATTGCTGAAAGGTGTTCGGAGGCCACACACCCTTTCTCCACCACTCCTCAAACAAGCCTCCTGGTGCACTACTAGTCGGGGAATGAAAACCACTTGGATACTGAGATTTCTTGGGGGCCAACAAGCCCTCCTCTTACCTCCAGTAAGTCCCAAACATCGAAATGCTGAGGGGTCGTCGGAGGCACACCCCATTTCTCCACCAATCTGCAAATGCGCCTCCTGGCACACTACTGGTTGGGGGATGAATTCGCCTTGGCTGCTGAGGGTCCTTAGGGGCCAACAAGCCCTCCTGTTACCTCCAGTTAGTCCCAAACAGCAGGATTGCTGATAGCTTATTGGATGCCACACCCCCTTTCTCTACCACTCTGCAAGCAAGTCTCCTGGTGCATTTGTGCTTGGGGATTAAGTCCCCTTGGCTGCTGAGGGTCCTTAGAGGCTAAGAAGCCTACCTGTTACCTCCAGTATGTCCCATACAGCAGCATTGCTGAAAGGTGTTCATACGCCATGTCCCCTTTCTCTACTACTCTGCAAATGCACCTCCTGGCACACTACTGGTTGGGGGATAAAGTCCCCTTCGGATGCTGAGGTTCATTGGTGGCCAAGAACCCCTCCTGTCACCTCCACTAAGTCCCACACAGTGCGATTGCTGAGAGCTGGTCGGAGGCCCTGCCCCCTTCTCCACCACTCTGCAAATGCACCTCCTGATACACTACTGGTTGGGTGATGAAGTACTCTTGGATGCTAAGGGTCCTTAGGGGCCAAGAAGTGTGCCTGTTAGCTCTAGTAACTCCGACACAGTGGGATTCCTGACAGCTGGTCGGAGGCCCAGCTCCCGTTCTCCACCACTCTGCAAACGCAACTACTAGTAAAAAAAACATAGAAATTCACTGAAGAAAACAAAGTTTACAGGAAAATTATAGTTAGGAAATAGAGTTTGATAAACCATAGAAATTCACTTAAAAAACCAAACGTTCCAGGGATGTTATACTTGGGAAATAGAATTTAAAAAAGCCTTAAAAATTCACTGAAAAAAACAAAGGTTGCAGGGATGTTATCGTTAGGCTCAGATTCCACTGAGATAAAACCAGTGAAATTCAGTATGTGAAAGGCAGTTCAGGTGAGTGATGGGGTAAATGAGTGACTGTATGGGTGAGTGAGTGAATGTGAGAGTGGTTGTATGGATGAGTGTGTGCTTGTCTCAGTTACTGTATAGGTGAGTGAGTATGCATTAGTATCTGTATGAGTAAGTGAGTGAGTGTGCGTGTAACTGTATGGGTGAGTAAGTGGCTGTGTGATTGACTGTTTGGGTGAGTCAGTAGGTGTGTGAGTAGCTCTATGGGTGACTAGCTCAGTGTGTGAGTGGCTCTATGGATGTATGAGTGGATATGTCAGTGGCTGTATTAGTGAGTGAGTGGGTGTGAGTGGCTGTATGGGTGAGTGAGTGAATGTGTGTGTATGAATCACTGAGTGGCTGTGTAAGTACTGGTATGGGTGTGTGAATGGGTTTGAGAATAGTAGTGTAGTTGTTGGAGTGGATGCATGAAAGGTTATATGGGGTATAAGTGGGTACATCACAGATTCTGAGGATGATGTAATTAGTGAGGTCATCAGTGATGTCACTGACCATGTCATGAGTGATGTAATTGGTGAGGTCATAAGCAGTGCATTATGGGGCGTGACTTATTTCTCCAGTTTTGTACGAGTGACACTTGAGCCTAACTACATATCAACATAGTCTCATATGCTGATGACACCCATCTCATCCTCTCTCTCACCAAGGAACCCGACATCACCAGGCACAGTTTCCAAGAAGGGATGAAGGACATCACATCCTGGATGAGCAGCAGCTGCCTGAAGCTCAACTCAGAGAAAACAGAAGTCCTCATCCTCGGATCTACCCTCTCCGCATGAGACAACACCTGGTGGCACCCTGTGAAACCCACCCACCCCTTTGGACCATGCTCGAAAACTCAGCATCACACTCGACTCTTCACTCACCATGAACCGCCAGATCAACGCTGTGTCCTACACATGCTTCAACACCCTCCGCATACTCTGCAAGACCTTCAAATGGATCCCCCGACTCCAGGAAGACCGTTACCCACGCACTCATCACCAGCAGACTGGACTATGGAAATGCGCTCTCCATGCCGGATCAACAAAACACTGCTCCGCAAACTCCAGACCATCCAGAATGTCCCAGCCAGACTCGTCCTTGACATCCCATGACATGACCACATCACCCAACACCTCTGCAACCTCCACTGGCCCCCTGTCGGAAAAAGAATAACCTTCAAACTGCTCACATACACCTACAAAGCCCTCCACAACACCGGACCCCAATACCTCAACAAAAGAATCTCCTTCCACGCCCCAAGAGAAACCTCTGCTCTGCCGACCTAGCCTTAGCCACAGTCACCCGCATCCACAGGACCAGAGCGGGTGGCAGATCGTTCTCCTACATCACGGCCAAGACCTGGAACAAACTCCTCCTCCACATCAGACGAAGCCCGACACTGTAACTATTCAGAAAGGATCTCAAGACCTGGCTCTTCGGATGACCACGGAGCTGCTCGAACCTCCCCCAGCGCCTTGAGACCCTCACAGGTGAGTAGCGCACTTTAAAATCCCTGATTGATTGATTGAACTATAAATTCTCTGTAGACGTTGGGTTTTTCCGTACATTTCTAAGTTTTTTTTTATTCCATGTCCTAACTGTAACATCCTTGTAACCTTTGGGTTTTTTTCAGTGAATGTCTAAGGTTTTTTAAATGCTAATTCCTAACTATAACGTCCCTATAACTAGGAGGCACATTTGCAGAGTGGTGGAGAAAGGGGGCTGGGCCTCCGACCAGCTCTCAGGAATCCCACTGTGTCAGACTTACAGGAGGTACCAGGAGGGCTTCTTGGCCCACAAGGTCTCGCAGTAGTAAATTGGAATTTATCTCCCAACCAGTAGTGTCCCTTGAGCCACGTTTGCAGAGTGGTAGAGAAAGGGGGTGTGGCCTCCGAAGACCTCTTAGCAATCCCGCTGTGTGGTACTTATTGGAGATACCTCCAGAAAGTCCCACACTGCAGCATTGCTGAGAGGCTGTCAGAGTCTATGCCCCCTTTCTCCACCACTGTGCAAACGCGCCTCCTGGCACACTACTAGTTGTTGGATGAAGTCCCCTAGGCTCTTGAGGGTCCTTGGGGGCCAACTAGCCCTCTTGTTACCTCCAGTAAGACCCACACTTCTGGAATGCGGAGAGGTGGTCAGAGGCCATGTCCCCTTTCTCCACCACTCTGCAAACGTGCCTCCTGGTGCACTGCTGCTTGGGGGATGAAGTCCACTTTAGTCCTGAGGCCCTCAGGAGACAAGGGAACCTCATCCCCCCACCAGCAGTATGCTGAGAGGCGTGTTTGCAGAGTGTTGGAGAAAGGGGCCATGGCCTCAGATCACCTCTCAGCAACCCCACTGTGTGGGGCTCACTGGAGGTAACAGGAGGTCTTGCTGGCCCCTAAGGACCCTCAGCAGCCAAGGAGACTTCATCCCCCAACCAGCATCGTGTCAGATGGTGCATTTGCAGAGTGATGAAGAAAGGGGGTTGCACCTCTGACAAGTTGCTGGATTTTTTAAACCTCCTATTATTTAGAAATGGGGGCCTCGTGTCCCCCCTACCCAGGGCTGTTTTGGTCCACGGGACCCCACCCCCCAGGGCCTGGCCTTTCTTTTTTTTTTCATTATTCTTTTTTTTTTAAAGGGAGAAGGGCTGTGCTGCCCCCCTCCTGGGCCAATTTCAGCCCGGGGGCTTGCCTTTTATTTTATTTATTTTTTAGATTGGAGGGGGGCTGCGCGGCCCCCTCCTGAAGCCAATTTTGACCCCGGGGACCCCATCCCCCGGGGACCCCATCCCCCAGGGCCTGGCTTTTCTTTCTTTTTTTAAAAAGTGTTGCCAGACAATCAAATTTTAGTCAGATTTGCAAGTCCATTGCAAGGACTCGCTCCCTAGATATCTGTATGTTTTAAACTTTAATTATTCTGAAACCACTGAACGGATTTACACCAATATATATATATATATATATACAACTGAATGTCACTGAAAACTACAAAAAACTGAATATGAATCCCATGAATGATCTGATATTGGACTTGCAGTCTAAAACTAAAGTCTGGTTTGAAAAGGGACTCCTGACCAATGATGAAGTGAAGTTCCTAACCAAAGAGAACCCAATGATTCCCACTATATATTTCCTACCCAAAATCCACAAAACACTTGCGAACCCTCCAGGGAGACCTATAATCTCAAGCTGAGACAGCTTATATGAACCCCTATCAGAATATGTGGACTCGTTTTTGACACCCATTGTCACCACATTAAACTCATACATTAAAGATACAGGCGACTTCCTGAGAATCCTAAATGAGACACAATGGCAAGAGGATTACCTATTGGCTACAATAGATGTAGTATCACTCTACACATCAATCAACCATGATATGGGACTCGGGGCATTGACATATTTCCTGGGACAGAGAGATATTAAATATCTAGAACATTCAAGAATGATTAAAGAGATGGCAGGGCTCTGCTTAAGAAATAATATCTTCACTTTTGACCAGCAGCTATATCGCCAAATATGTGGGACCGCCATGGGCGTGTCATTTTCACCAAGCTATGCGGACCTCACAATGGGCTGGTGGGAGAAGACAGTAGCCTGGAGTGAAGACATGGATGAATATACTGAAAAAATCATGGTATGGCTACGATTTATCGATGATCTTTTCATTATATGGAATGGAACATCTGAAGAATTTAGCCAATACGTAAATCTCTTGAACAACAACGAAATAGGATTACGCTTCACGTATAACTCAAGCAAAACCAGAATACAATTTTTAGATATTGAAGTATATCAAGAGGAAGGGAAATTGAAAACAACAACATACCGCAAGCCAACTGCAACCAACAGTATATTACATGGTTCCAGTTTCCATCCTGAACCCTTGATAAAAAGCATACCATACGGCGAATTCTTACGTATGAAAAGAAACTGCTCGGACAACAAAGAACTAGAATGCAAAATGGATGAAACCACAAAACAAATCTTGGTAAGAGGCTATAAACCTGCATACGTAAAAGCTGGAAGAAGAAAAGCAGAACAAATCTCCAGGGATCAGACTCTGCAAACCTCAAAGGAAAATAAGAATACAACAGAGGAAAATCCGGATATAAGACTGATCTCGATATATAGCAAGGAAAACTTCTCAATTTAAAAAATAATGATCAAACATTGGAATGTGCTATTGAAGGATCCAGACATGAAAAGAATATTGAAAGACAAACCCAGCATTACATACAGACGAGCCCCATCGATCAAGGATAAACTTGTACATAGTCACTTTACGAAACCGAAAATAAAATCATAATTAACAAATTTCCAAATAGGATTCAAAAAATGCAAAAAATGCAAAGCCTGCCGGATAGGTGAAAATAAAAAAGAGATCATTGACTTCAAAGGAAGAAAATATGTAAATAATGAAAAAATCAATTGTGAGAGCACGTATGTAGTATATATGCTGGAATGCAACTGTGGTCGCAGGTATATTGGAAGTACAATCTGCCAACTCAAAAAAGAATCTTAGAACACATTTGTGCGATCCAGAATGATGATTTAACGTATGCCATGACTAAACATATGAAAACACATCAGAACCACAGCTGGCAGCAAATGAAATACTGGGGCTTGGCAACAATCCCAGCAAACGAAAGAGGTGGGGACCGGATCAAGAAATTGAGACGTCTTCAATCAAGAATGATAATCAGGTTCCACACCAAACAACCGGCCGGTTTGAATGGGGATGAATAATTACACGTACATCTGTAAATATGTACATGTAAATCACAAAAGGACAGCATATAAAGGCAATCAGAGAAATACTTAAAACAAGATCAGAATCAAGGCCAAAGCTGGTCCAAGGGCACTGAGCCCGTTATATTGAAAGCTTAATTTGTCTTGAAAAAGAACAGGCAAAATCTGGGATGTAACTGTGACTATGAGGTCAAACTCATTTATCCCTGGGCACTGAGCCCCCATTCACTCAATCGCTAGAGAAAGAAAATGTGCCATGCGCTCTGAAAATAAAGAGCTAATGCTGAAAAAAAGACAAATACGACAAAGGGTTTGCAATGGATATTTTATATGGAACTTTATGCACTTTGTATCATATCACTTGAAAATGTAAACCACATCTCCTATAATGCATCATAACAGGCTGATTGGGTAATTGTGTATAAATAGACATGAAAGGTGGATCACCGCTAACCGTGATCAAGACCAATCTGGTCGAAACGCATTGGTTTGTGAGATTTTGAAGGTATTGGCTGTTATACACTGGAATAAACAAGCCTCTAAAATGAACCTCCTGGAGTGTGAGTAATCTTTTTTGATGGTTATACGTAATGCGGATCTCGATTCTTTTTCCGCACTACTTGCATCGACCGTGAGCACGCTGACCCAAAGGAATCGTTTGGTGAAAAAAAATATACATATATATATTCACTGAAAAAACATAGGTTTCAGGGACGTTATAGTTAGAAATTATCATTTAAAAAACCTTTGAAATTTTGTTTTAGGGGCTGGAACGTATGCGGGGACTCGAGGAAGCGCCGAGGACACTTACCTGAACGGATACTTTTCATCCAGCACATCGCGTCGAGTCCCCTACAGCACCAGTCCACTGCGACCAGTATTCCAACAGAGGTTCCCCGCGCAACATCTTCCCAAGGTGAATTCTGGGAGCAGTAGTCAGCACAGGCTACTTCTGATGGGTGATCACGTGACCTGGGGAGAACAGTGCTTGCACCAATTGGAGTGCGATGGGACTATTTTAAACGTGATGTGTTAACACCCGGACAGGAATGGCATCTGAGGAAGGCTATTTAAAGCCGAAATGCATTATGCCCAGGTCCAATAAAGTGCTTCCAGATGAATTTTCCCTGTGTGGCCTCTTCCTTCTTGTTCCAAGAGGGTTCGTATATGCATATATATATATATATATATATATATATATATATATATATATATATATATATATATATATATATATATTCACTTAAAAAACCATAGGTTTCAGGGACGTTATAGTTAGAAATTATCATTTAAAAAACCTTTGAAATTCACTGAAAAAACCATAGGTTTCAGGGACGTTATAGTTAGTTGGACATTTTGCTAGTACAAAACCAGAGAAATTCGCCCGTTATAGTTAGTTGAGCTAACTATAACTAGCGCCCCCGCAATGCACTGCTGATGACGTCACATATTACATCATTCATGACATGGTCAGTGACATCACTGATGACATCATCCACGTGATAATCTGATGCACCTCCTCACACCCTAATATAACCTTTGATACACCCACTCTAAAATGCAGACTACCATTTTCGAAACCATAGACACACCAATACCAGTTACTACATACCCACTCACTGATTCCTAGGTCTACACACATGTCCACTCATTCATCCATACAGTTACTCATACATGCAGTCACTCATCAATACAGCACTATCATATGCACTCATACACCTATACAGACACTCACACACCACCACTCACCCATAGAGTTACTCACACACCTAGTCAGTCATGCAAAGAATCAATCATACTCCCATTTACTCACCTATACAGTTATACACACACCACTTCACTTATTCATACAGATACTAACGCATACTTACTCTCTTCTACAATCACTGACACAAGCACACACTCATCCATACAGCCACTCTCACATATAGTCATTTATATACTCCAACACTCACATATACTGCCTTTCACATATGTAGTTACTCACACATGTACCACTGAGACATCCATTCACTCACCAACACACCCATATACACACTCACCCACCCATACAGCCCTTCACAGATGCACTCTTGAACCCATACACCCAGTGAATCACCTACTCACACATCTATGCACAGAGTCACACACCTCCACCCACCCACAGAGACACTCAGGCACCCATACAGATACTCAGACAACCAATCAATAACCCATATAGACACTCACGTTGCTACTCACCAACCCATGCAGCGGCTTACACACCAACTGACAGACTAATACAGACATTCACACAGTTTAGTCACTAAACCATGCATTCAGTAAGACACGATTAATCACTCACTTATAAAGTCAGTCACGCACCTACTAAATCATCTATTCAGACACTTATACACCCACTCATTCTTCAATACACCTTGGCATATATTATCTACTGGCGGTCGCCAGTAGATAGTTATAGTTAGGACCTATTTTCCATAGGAAATCTGCAACATTCTATTTAAAATAACTCTTGCATCGGTTGACGAACCTTCGCGAAATTTTCAAACTTTATGGCCCGCTCCGGTCCGCTCCTACCCTGAAAGTTTCGGGGTTATTCGTCAAGCGGGGGCTGAGAAAAAAGGGGGGTCCCAAAACGTGTTTTCCCCATTCATTTTCCCATAGGAAACTTTAGCCACGGCTACAGCCCGAATTGCTGAACGGGATTACACCAAATTTGGCAAAGAGGTAGTTCTTGGTTCAGAAAGAACCCTTTTTGTTAAATGGTGTAAATCCGTTCAGTAGTTGCTGACAAAATCAAAAGTAAAATCACATATATATCTGGGCGGAGCCTAACCACACATGTCATCGTGAGATCTGATTGGCTGTCAGCACTTCATCCTGGAATTGCTGGCAGCCATCTTGGGACCAATATACATGATAGTACCCCATTGAAATGCATTGTAGTGAATCAAAGATTTTGAGGATTACCAAAAGGAGAACTATAAAGGGTGATAACAGACTTTAGTTACATTAGAATTCATTTGTTGATGGTACCATACTAATTTCAGGAATTGTGGTGTTTTCTAAGGTGATTTTACCCTGTGAAAAACCTTCTGCTGGGATATCATGAATCATGTTTGAGAGAAAACTATTTTCACATGCTTGTCCCATAGAGTTTTGGAAGGTGCTCCAGAAGCTAAAATGAGAGCATATTTTCTGTAAATTCACATTATCTTTCTCAGTCATGTGAGAATGAAGTCTGACATTCTCAGTAAAACATGTACATCCAACAAGGGCAGAGACTGTCAGTTGATTCCTTTGTGTTCTACTGCAGCTTCCCAGAGTGTTCTAAAGAACAACTAGAGTGCTAACAGCCTTACTTATGACAAAAGTATGGCACACCTGAAGCCATCTTGATTGGAATAAACTGGTAACACTTAAAACATTTAATTTAAAAAGGAACACAATGATGGGGTTCATTTTGTCATAGAAATTATGGTTAGTGCTGTAGAAAGAAAAATTAGGACATGTTTCAAGTGTGATCTCAAATATCTTCCTGTTATATTTCAACAGGAGCAGCCTGCCAGTTGATGCCTTTGTGTTCTACTGCAGCTTCCCAGAGTGTTCTAAAGAACAACTAGAGCGCTAACAGCCTTACTTATGACAAAAGTATGGCACACCTGAAGCCATCTTGATTGGAATAAACCGGTAACACTTAAAACATTTAATTTAAAAAGGAACAAAATGAGGGGGTTCTTTTTGAAATAGAAATTATGGTTAGTGCTGCAGAAAGAAAAATTAGGGCATGTTTTAAGTGAGATCTCAAATCCTCTTCTATTTCATTAGAAAATTCTGACATGCAGACTGAAACAATCACTTTCAATACCAGCAGCAGACTTCCAGTTAACTCCCTGGTGAGCAGTAGCTTTACTACAGTGATCTAATGAGCAACTAGAGTGCTAACATTCAGAATTTATGGCAAATGTGAGACACATCTGAATGCCTTCTTGATGGAATCAAAGTAAAAAACTGAAAGCATTTCCTACTGAGGAGACTGCAGTAAATGAGGAAATTTGGAAACTTCATAACAAAGAAGCCTTCCAAGATGGCCACCAGAGAAAAAAGAGCCCAAATGTAGCACAAATATTACCCAGATGTAGCCCACATATAGCCCAATGACAAAAGTGTGCAAAACACTTTTTATTTTTAGTTTTTTTGCAGATTTATGTAGTGCAGACTGGTCAGGTATTGGAGCGTTGCATCTTAAAACATGACCCCCTACACTACAAAAACACCACTGCACTACCCTAAACCCTAAAACACTACCCCCAGCACGACCCCCTACACTACACAAGCACCACTACACTATCCTAAACCCTAAAACACTACCCCCAGCATGACCCCCTACACTACACAAACATCACTGCACTACCCTAAACCCTAAAACACTACCCCCAGCACGACCCCCTACACTACCTAAACACTACTGCACTACCCTAAAACATGACCCCCTACACTACACAAACACCACTGCACTACCCTAAACCCTAAAACACTATCCCCAGCACGACCCCATTCACTACAGAAGCACCACTGCACTACCCTAAACCCTAAAACACTACCCCCAGTACGACCCCTACACTACACAAACACCACTGCACTACCCTAAACCCTAAAACACTACTCCCAGCACGACCCCCTACACTACACAAGCACCACTGCACTACCATAAACCCTAAAACACTACCCCCAGCACGACCCCCTACACTGCCCGAACCCCACTGCACTGCCCTAAACCCTGAAACACCAGCCGCTGCATGACCCCCTACACTGCCCGAACACCACTGCACTGCCCTAAACCCAGAAACACCACCCCCAGCACGACCCCCTACACTGCCCGAAGACCACTGCACTGCCCTAAACCCTGAAACACCAGCCCCAGCATGACCCCCTACACTGCCCGAACACCACTGCACTTCCCTAAACCCTGAAACACCACCCCCAGCAAGAACCCCTACACTGCCCGAACACCACTGCACTAAACCCTAAAAAACCACCCCCAGCAAGACCCCCTACACTGCCCGAACACCACTGCACTGCCCTAAACCCTGAAACACCAGCCCCTGCACGACCCCCTACACTGCCCGAACACCACTGCACTGCCCTAAACCCTGAAACACCAGACCCTGCACTACCCCCTACACTGCCCGAACACCACTGCACTGCCCTAAACCCTGAAACACCAGCCCCAGCACGACCCCCTACACTGCCCGAACACCACTGCACTGCCCTAAACCCTGAAACACCAGCCCCAGCACAACCCCCTACACTGCCCGAACACCACTGCACTACCCTGAAACACCAGCCCCAGCACGACCGCCTACACTGCCCGAACACCACTGCACTGCCCTAAACCCTGAAACACCAGCCCCAGCACGACCCCCTACCCTGCCCGAACACCACTGCACTGCCCTAAACCGTGAAACACCAGCCCCAGCACGACCCCCTACACTGCCCGAACACCACTGCACTGCCCTAAACCCTAAAACACCAGCCCCAGCACGACCCCCTACACTGCCCGAACACCACTGCACTGCCCTAAACTCTGAAACACCACCCCGTGCACGACCCCCTACACTTCCCGAACACCACTGCACTCCCTAAACCCTGAAACACCACCCCCAGCATGACCCCCTACACTGCCAGAATACCACTGCACTGCCCTAAACCCTGAAACACCACCCCCTGCACGACCCCCTACACTGCCCGAACACTACTGCACTGCCCTAAACCCTGAAACACCATCCCCAGCACGACCCCCTACACTGCATGAACACCACTGCACTGCCCTAAACCCTGAAACACTACCCCCAGCAAGACGCCCTACACTGCCCGAACACCACTGCACTGCCCTAAACCCTGAAACTTCACCCCCAGCAAGACCCCCTACACTGCCCGAACACCACTGCCCTAAACCCTAAAACAACACCCCCAGCAAGACCCCCTACACTGCCCAAACACCACTGCACTGCCCTAAACCCTGAAACACCAGCCCCAGCACGACCCCCTACACTGCCCGAACACCACTGCACTGCCCTAAACCCTGAAACACCACCCCCTGCACGACCCCCTACACTGCCCGAACACCACTGCACTGCCCAAAACCCTGAAACACCACCCCCAGCACGACCCCCTACACTGCCCGAACACCACTGCACTGCCCTAAACCCTGAAACACCACCCCCTGCACGACCCCCTACACTGCCCGAACACTACTGCACTGCCCTAAACCCTGAAACACCACCCCCAGCACGACCCCCTACACTGCACGAACACCACTGCACTGCCCTAAACCCTGAAACACTACCCCCAGCAAGACCCCCTATACTGCCCCGAACACCACTGCACTGCCCTAAACCCTGAAACATCGCCCCCAGCAAGACTCCCTACACTGCCCGAACACCACTGCCCTAAACCCTGAAACACCACCCCCAGCAAGACCCCGTACACTGTCCGAACACCACTGTACTGCCCTAAACCCTGAAACACCAGCCCCAGCAAGACCCCTACACTGCCCGAACACCACTGCACTGCCCTAAACCCTGAAACACCAGCCCCAGCAAGACCCCCTACACTGCCCGAACACCACTGCACTGCCCTAAACCCTGAAACACCACCCCCAGCAAGACCCCCTACACTGCCCGAACACCACAGCACTAAACCCTGAAACACCACCCCCAGCAAGACCACCTACACTGGCCAAACACCACTGCACTGCCCTAAACCCTGAAACACCACCCCCTGCACGACCCCCTACACTGCCCAAACACCACTGCACTGCCCTAAACCCTGAAACACCACCCCCCAGCAAGACACCCTACACTGCCCGAACACCACTGCACTGCCCTAAACCCTGAACCACCACCCCCAGCACGACCCCCTACACTGCCCAAACACCACTGCACTGCCCTAAACCCTGAAACACCACCCCCTGCATGACCCCCTACACTGCCGGGACACCACTGCACTGCCCTAAACCCTGAAACACCACCCCTAGCACGACCCCCTACACTGCCCGAACACCACTGCACTGCCCTAAATCCTGAAACACTAGCCCCAGTAAGACCCCCTACACTGCCCGAACACCATTGCACTGCCCTAAACCCTGAAACACCAGCCCCAGCACGACCCCCTACACTGCCCGAACACCATTGCACTGCCCTAAACCCTGAAACACCACCTCCAGCACAACCCCCTACACTGCCTGAACACCATTGCTCTGCCCTAAACCCTGAAACACTAGCCCCAGCATGACCCCCTATACTGCCCCAACACCACTGCACTGCCCTAAACCCTGAAACACCACCCCCAGCACGACCCCCTACACTGCCCAAA
The DNA here is from genome assembly GCA_963921515.1 of Calotriton arnoldi. Taxonomy (NCBI): domain Eukaryota; kingdom Metazoa; phylum Chordata; class Amphibia; order Caudata; family Salamandridae; genus Calotriton; species Calotriton arnoldi. Next base: position 215,875 of record CAWUFW010018337.1, read on the forward strand.
CACCACTGCACTGCCCTAGACTCTGAAACACCAGCCCCAGCAAGACCCCCTACACTGCCCGAACACCACTGCACTGCCCTAAACCCTGAAACACCAGCCCCAGCATGACCCCCTACACTGCCCGAACACCACTGCACTGCCCTAAACCCTGAAACACCAGCCCCAGCACGACCCCCTACACTGCTCGAACACCACTGCACTGCCCTAAACCCTGAAACACCAGCCCCATCACAACCCTCTACACTGCCCGAACACCACTACACTGCCCTAAACCCTGAAACACCAGCCCCAGCATGACCCCCTATACTGCCCCAACACCACTGCACTGCCCTAAACCCTGAAACACCACCCCCAGCACGACCCCTACACTGCCCAAACACCACTGCACTGCCCTAGACTCTGAAACACCAGCCCCAGCAAGACCCCCTACACTGCCCGAACACCACTGCACTGCCCTAAACCCTGAAACATCACCCCCAGCAAGACCCCCTACACTGCCTGAACACCACTGCCCTAAACCCTGAAACACCACCCCCAGCAAGACCCCCTACACTGCCCGAACACCATTGCACTGCCCTAAACCCTTAAACACCACCTCCAGCACAACCCCTACACTGCCTGAACACCATTGCTCTGCCCTAAACCCTGAAACACTAGCCCCAGCATGACCCCCTATACTGCCCCAACACCACTGCACTGCCCTAAACCCTGAAACACCACCCCCAGCACGACCCCCTACACTGCCCAAACACCACTGCACTGCCCTAGACTCTGAAACACCAGCCCCAGCAAGACCCCCTACACTGCCCGAACACCACTGCACTGCCCTAAACCCTGAAACACCAGCCCCAGCATGACCCCCTACACTGCCCGAACACCACTGCACTGCCCTAAACCCTGAAACACCAGCCCCAGCACGACCCCCTACACTGCTCGAACACCACTGCACTGCCCTAAACCCTGAAACACCAGCCCCATCACAACCCTCTACACTGCCCGAACACCACTACACTGCCCTAAACCCTGAAACACCAGCCCCAGCATGACCCCCTACACTGCCCGAACACCACTGCACTGCCCTAAACCCTGAAACACCACCCCCTGCATGACCCCCTACACTGCCCGAACACCACTGCACTGCCCTAAACCCTGAAACACCACCCCCTACACTGCCCGAACACCACTGCACTGCCCTAAACCCTGAAACACCACCCCCTGCACCACCCCCTACACTGCCCGAACACCACTGCATTGCCCTAAATCCTGAAACACCACCCCCAGCACGACCCCCTACACTGCCCGAACACCACTGCACTGCCCTAAACCCTGAAACACCACCCCCGCACGACCCCCTACACTGCCCGAACACCACTGCACTGCCCAAAACCCTGAAACACCACCCGCAGCACGACCCCTTTACTGCCCGAACACCAATGCACTGCCCCAAACCCTGAAACACCACCCCCAGCACGACCCCCTACACTGCCCGAACACCACTGCCCTAAACCCTGAAACACCACCCCCTGCACGACCCCCTACACTGCCTGAACACCACTGCACTGCCCTAAGTCCTGAAACACCACCCCCAGCATGACCCCCTACACTGCCTGAACACCACTGCACTGCCCTAAACCCTGAAAACCACCCCAGCACGAACCCTTACACTGCCCGAACACAACTACACTGCCCTAAGCCCTAAAACACCACCCCCAGCATGACCCCTACACTGCCCGAAAACTACTGCACTGCCCTAAACCCTAAAACACCACCCCCAGCACGACCCCCTACACTACCCGAACACCACTGCACTACCCTAAACCCTAAAATACTCCCCCAGCACGACCCCCTACACTACCCGATCACGACTGCACTGCCCTAAACCCTCAAACACTCCCCCCAGCACGACCCCTTACACTACCCAAACACCACTGCACTGCCCTAAACCCTAAAATACTCCCCCCAGCATGACCCCCTACACTACCCGAACACCACTGCACTGCCCTAAACCCTAAAACACTCCCCCCAGCATGACCCCCTACACTACCCAAACACCACTGCACTGCCCTAAACCCTAAAATACTACCCCCACATGACCCCCTACACTACCCAAACAACAATGCACTACCATAAACCCTAAAACACTACCCACCGCATGACCCCTTACACTACCCAAAGACCACTGCACTACCGTAAAGCCTAAAACACTACCCCCCGCATGACTCCCTACACTACCCAAAGACCACTGCACTACCCTAAACCCTAAAACACCACCTCCTACACTACACAAACACCACTGCACTACCCTAAACCCTAAAACACTACCCCCAGCACGACCCCCTACACTACACAAACACCACTGCACTACCCTAAACCCTAAAAAACTACCCCCAGCACGAACCCCTACACTACCAAAACACCACTGCACTACCCTAAACCCTAAAACACTACCCCCAGCAGTACCCCCTACACTACCCAAACACCACTGCACTACCCTAAACCCTTAAACACTACCCCCAGCAGTACCCCCTACACTACCCATATACCATTGCACTACCCTAAACCCTAAAACACTACCCCCAGCAGTACCCCCTACACTACCCAAACACCACTGCACTACCCTAAACCACTACCCCCAGCATGACCCCCTACACTACCCAAACACCACTGCACTACCCTAAACCCTAAAACACTACCCCCAGCACGACCCCCTACACTACCCAAACACCACTGCACTACCCTAAACCCTAAAACACTCCCCCCAGCATGACTCCCTACACTACCCAAACACCACTGCACTACCCTAAACCTACCCCCAGCATGACCCCCTACACTACACAAACACCACTGCACTACCCTAAACCCTAAAACACTACCCCCAGCATGACCCCCTTCACTACCTAAACACAACTGCACAATTTGTTACAGGTGTTGTAACGCAGGCCTGTGGTGCTTACTGGAAGTACCTGGTGGGCTAGTTGGGCCCCAGGGACCCTCAGGATTCAAGGTGACCTAATCCCCCAACTTAAAACGCGCCACGGGGCACGTTTGCACAGTGGTGAAGGGAGGGGGCGGGGCCTCAGGTGACATGTGCGCAAACACGCCCTGTGGTGCGTTTTAAGTTGGGGAATTAATTCCCCTTGAATCCTGAGGGACCCTGGGGGCCAACTAGCCCACCAGGTACCTTCAGTAAGCACAACAGAGTTGCATTGCAGAGAGGTGAAAAAAGGTGCGTGGCCTCGGAACGCCTCTCTGCAACTCAGCTCTGGGGTCCTAACTGTAGGTACCTGAGGGGCTAGTTGGGCCCCAGGGACCCTCAGGATTCAAGGGGTCTTAATCCTGCAACTTAAAACGCGCCACGGGGCGCATTTGCACACATGTCACCTCAGGCCCCCCTCCCTTCACCACTGTGCAAACGCGCCCTGTAGCGCGTTTTAAGAGGTAGTTTTAATCCCCCTGCCCAATTATGTACTAGGGACTTACAGAGGAGGTCATGCTAATCACAGGGGTACCCCAACGCATAGTGTTCCCTAGTGTATGTAGGTGTTTTCACTCTATTCTAAGTGTCTTTTAGCATAGCACTGGCTCTGCTTAGTCAGAGTCAGTTACCACCAGTACCCGTCTGAAAAAGTTGTGGGCACAGGATGATTTTGCAACAAGGCCTCTTTCTGCTCCTCTGTTGGTTCTTTCTGCACATCTTTTGCTTCTTCCTGCACTTTTCTTCGTCTTTGTGGACTTCTGTTGCTTCTTTCTGCATTTCTTTTGCTTCTTTCTCTGCGTTTTTTCTTCTTTCTTCACATGTCCTACCTCTGTAGGCATAGTTAGAAACTAGCATTTTAAAAACCTTTGAAATTCACTTAAAAATCATAGGTTTCAGGCACGTTATAGTTAGAAATTAGCATTTAAAAAACCTTTGAAATTCACTGAAAAAACCATAGGTTTCAGACACGTTATAGTTAGAAATTAGCATTTAAAAAACCTTTGAAATTCACTGAAAAAACCATAGGTTTTAGGGACAGTTATAGTTATTTGGACATTTCACTCGTACAAAACCATAGAAATTCCCCCGTTATAGTTAGTTCAGCTAACTATAACTCGCGCCCCCGCAATGCACTGCTGATGACATCACATATTACATCACTCATGACATGGTCAGTGACATCACTGATGACATCACTGATGACATCTCAAATGACATCACTGATGACATCACTGATGACATCATCCATGTGATAATTTCATGCATCTTCTCACACCCTAATATAACTTTTGATACACCCACTCTAAATTACAGACTGCCATTCTCAAAACCATACACACTCCAATACCAATAACTATATACCTACTCACTGATTCTTAGGTCTACACACACACATCTACTCACTCACCCGTACAGTCACTCATACTTACAGTCACTCAGTACAGGACTATCATATGCACTCATACACCTATATAAACACTCACACACCGCCACTCATCCATAGAGGTACTCACACACCTAGTCAGTCATGCAAAAATTAATCACACACCCATTTACTCACCTATACAGTTATACACACACCAGCTCACTTACTTATACAAATACTAGCACATTCTTACGCTCTTATACAATAACTGATACAAGCACACACGCATCCATACAGCCACTCTCACAATCACACACTCTCACTTATAGCCATTTAAATACTCTAACACACATATATACTGCCTTTTACATATGTAGTTACTCGCACATATACCACTGAGATATACATTCACTCACTAACACACCCATACACACACTCACCCACCCAAGCAGTCCATCACAGATGCACTCTTGAAATCATGCACCCAGTGAATCACCCACTCACACATCTATGTACAGAGTCACCCACACCCCACCCACACAAACACTCAGGCAGCCATACAGATTCTCAGAGAACCAATCAATAACCCATATAGACACTCATGTAGCTATTCGCAAATCCATGCATCCACTTACACACCAACAAACAGACGGATACAGACATTCACACAGTTTAGTCACTAACCCATGCATTCAGTAAGATACGTTTAATCACTCACTTGTAGAGTCAGTCACGCACGTAGTAAATCATCCATTCAGACACTTATACACCCACTCATTTTTCAATACGCCTTTCCCTATATATATTAAACATATTTAAACTTTACAGAAACACACAGTCACTGGATGATGTCATCAGTGATGTCATTTGAGATGTCATCAGTGATGTCATCAGTGATGTCACTGACCATGTCATGAGTGATGTAATATGTGACGTCATCAGCAGTGCTTTGCGGGGGCGCGAGTTATAGTTAGCTGAACTAACTGTAACGGGGGAATTTCTATGGTTTTGTACGAGTGAAATGTCCAACTAACTATAACTGTCCCTAAAACCTATGGTTTTTTCAGTGAATATATATATATATATATATATATAAAACATATTTAAACTTTACAGAAACACATAGTCACTGGATGATGTCATCAGTGATGTCATCAGTGATGTCATTTGAGATGTCATCAGTGATGTCATCAGTGATGTCACTGACCATGTCATGAATGATGTAATATGTGACGTCATCAGCAGTGCATTGCGGGGGCGCGAGTTATAGTTAGCTCAACTAACTATAACGAGCGAATTTCTCTGGTTTTGTACTAGTGAAATGTCCAACTAACTGTAACGTCCCTGAAACCTATGGTTTTTTCAGTGAATTTCAAAGGTTTTTAATTGATAATTTCTAACTATAACATTCCTGAAACCTATGGTTTTTTCAGTGTATTTCAAAGGATTTTTAAATGCTAATTTCTAACTATAATGTCCCTGAAACCTATGGTTTTTTCAGTGAATTTCTAAGGTTTTTTAAATGCTAATTTCTATCTATTACGTCCCTGAAACCTATGATTTTTTCAGTGAATTTCTAAGGTTTTTTAAATGCTAATTTCTAACTATAACTTCCCTGAAACCTGTGGTTGTTTCAGTGAATTTCTAAGGTTTTTGAAATGCTAATTTCTAACTACACCTAGATAGGTAAGACATGTGCAGAAAGAGAAAGAAAGAAGCAAGAGAAGTGCAGAAAGAAGCAAGAGAGGTGCAAAAAGAGGAAGAAAGGTGCAGAAAGAAGCAGGAGAAGTGATGAAAGAGGCAAGAGAGGTGCAGAAAGAAGCAAGATAAGTGCGGAAAGAAGCAAGAGAGGCACAGAAAGAAGCAAGAGAGTTGCCAAAAGAAGAGAGTGAGGTGCAGAAAGAGGCAAGAGAGGTGCAGAAAGAGGCAAGAGAGGTGCAGAAAGAGGCAAGAGAGGTCCAGAAAGAGGAAGAAAGGTGCAGAAAGAGGTAAGAAAAATACAGAGAAAGGAAGAAAGGTGCAGAAAGAAGCAAGAGAAGCGCAGAAAGAAGCAAGAGAGGTGCAGAAAGAAGCACGAAAGGTCAGAAAGAAGAGAGTGAGGTGCAGAAAGAGGCAAGAGAGGTGCAGAAAGAGGCAAGAGAGGGGCAGAAAGAGCCAAGAGTGGAGTAGAAAGCCAAGAGAGGTGCAGTTAGAGGCAAGAGAGGTGAAGAAAGAGGCAAGAGAGGTAAAGAAAGAGGCAAGAGAGGTGCAGAAAGAGGCAAGAGAGGTACAGAAATAGGCATGAGAGGTGTAGAAAGAGACAAGACTGGTGCAGAAAGAGGCAAGAGATGTGCAGAAAGAGGCAAGAGAGGTGCTGAAAGAGGCAAGAGAGGTGCATATAGAGGCAAGAGGGGTGCAGAAAGAAGAGAGTGAGCTGCAGAAAGAGGGAAGAGAGGTGTAGAAAGAGGCAAGAGAGGTGCAGAAAGAGGCAAGAGAGGTCCAGAAAGAGGTAAGAGGTGTAGAAAGAGTCAAGAGAGGTACAGAAAGAGGAAGAAAAGCGCAGAAAGAAGCAAGTGAGCTGCAGAAAGAGGCAAGAGAAGAGCAAAAAGAGGCAAGAGAGGTGCATCAAGAGGCAAGAGAGGTACAGAAAGAGGAAGAAATGTTCAGAAAGAGGCAAGAGAGGTGCAGAACGAGACAGGAGAGGTGCAGAAAGAAGAGAGTGAGCTGTAGAAAGAGGCAAGAGAGGTGCAGACAGAGGCAAGAGAGGTACAGAAAGAGGCAAGAGAGGTACAGAAAGAAGAGAGTGAGCTGCAGAAAGAACCAAGAGAAGTGCAGAGAGAGGCATGAGAGGTGCAGAAAGAGGCAAGAGAGGTATAGAAAGAGGCAAGAGAGGTGCAGAAAGACGCAAGAGAGGTATAGAAAGAGGCAAGAGTGGTACAGAAAGAGGCAAGAGATGTGCAGAAAGAGGCAAGAGAGGTGCAAAAGAGGCAAGAGAGGTACAGATAGAAGAGAGTGAGCTGCAGAATGAGGGAAGAGAGGTGCAGAAAGAGGCAAGAGATGTGCAGAAAGAAGAGAGTGAGCTGCAGAAAGAGGCAAGAGAGGTGCAGAAAATGGCAAGAGATGTGCAGAAAGAGACAAAAGACAACTAGATTGCTAACATTCTATATTTATTACAAAAGTGTGGCACGCCTGACGTCATCTTGATGTAATCAAAACTGTAATACCTAAAGCATTTCCTTTAGAAATTATAGAAATGAGAGGGTTTTATTTGCATAGAAATTATGGTTAGTGCTCTAAAAAACTAAAATGAGGACATATTTTCTGAGTTCTCCAATAGCAACAAAGCACTTTGAAATTATTTGTTATCTTAATGTTTTTTTATCCAGTTGACCACTTGATTAAATGTTACGCTCAGGGGAGAGAATGTGGTGTTACTTCCAGAGCTGCAGACTTTGCAACTGGGGAACCAAGTTGGAGTTTCTGCTTCAGCTCGACATTCTGTGATTCTGGTCAAATCACTTAATCTCCCCATGCCTACAACCAAAATGAGTTTGTCCTTGTATGATGTAACCAATGCTCATGTAAATCACTCCAATATCTGACCAGCCTGCACTATATAAAACTGCAAAAAAACAAAGGATAAAAAGTGTTTTCCACACTTCTGTCATTGGGCTATACGTGGGCTACATCTGGGTGATATTTGTGCTACATTTGGGCTCCTTTTTCTCTGGTGGCCATCTTGGAAGACTTAAATTAAATACATTAAACTTTATTCGATCTGATTTAGAAACATAGATCATAAAAGTGTACATAAAAACAGTAAATCCTCTTTCTTAATACAATACAGTGAGAATTAATTAAAACCAGTAGGTAAAACGGGTGTTACAAAGCCCGGTTCAGAGCAACTTCAGGTTAACAGAATAGTAAAGTTCAATGTTTCGCAAGATCAATCTCATGTATTTTGTGCAAAATACGCAATAAGGGGTCCAAGTAAGATGCAACGCTCCAATACCTGACCAGTATGCACTATATAAAGCTGCAAAAAAACAAAAAATAAAAAGTGTTTTGCACACTTCTGTTATTGGGCTATATGTGGGCTACATCTGGGTGATATGTGTGCTACATTTGGGCTCTTTTTTCTCTGGTGGCCATCTTGGGAGACTTAATTGTTATGAAGTTTCCTAATTTCCTCATTTACTGCAGTCTCCTCAGTAGGAAATGCTTTCAGTTTTTTACTTTGATTCCATCAAGAAGGCATTCAGATGTGTCACACATTTGCCATAAATTCAGAATGTTAGCACTCTAGGTGCTCATTAGATCACTGTAGTAAAGCTACTGCTCACCAGGGAGTTAACTGGAAGTCTACTGCTGGTATTGAAAGTGATTGTTTCAGTCTGCATGTCAGAATTTTCTAATGAAATAGAAGAGGATTTGAGATCTCACTTAAAACATGTCCTAATTTTTCTTTCTGCAGCACTAGCCATAATTTCTATGGCAAAATGAATCCCCTCATTTTGTTCCTTTTTAAATTAAATGTTTAAAGTGTTACCGCAAAATCCTGGGTGCTCCCATTTCCTCCTCACAGTATGCTTGCCACAGCAAACTTCATCTGCCATACATTGAAGATTATATTAAAGCTCGCCCTGCATTATTTTGGCTCAGAGTCTGGAAGAATCCAGCGGCTCAATTTACTAGGGAGATTATATTAGACTATTTAAAATGTGACAGGGGGATGGAAATACCTTGGCTAGCTGCTGTCCATAAAAGTTTAACTAGCGTGAATCATGAGTATTTATTTTTAAACCCCTCAGACCTTGGTATTATAAGTAAGAAAACCCTCCAAACGGCTTTATATGCATCATATAGAAATGCTAGACATGATAAAGAGATTCAGAAAATGTCTGTTGCTAGATATATGAGTATTGAGAACATTTCCCACGCTCCATCTAGCTATCTCCTAAAACCTATTGGCCGCTGGGAAAGGGGCTTACTTTTTCGTCTGAGGATCGATACAATGAAATTCATGCTTTGTTTTCCTGTGGGGTATAACTCTCACCTTGATCTTTTGCCATGTCCCTGTAACAGTCAATATAAACAATCTATGATGCATTATTTATTCTTTTGTAGTTACTATTTAATACACACCAAAAGATTTTTGATACCATATTTTAAGGTCATACCTGTGATTGACTACAAGGCAGCATATGGGAAGGTTATTGCTTTGGAAGATGAAGAGCTAATCTTTCGGGTTGGTTCTTTTTTGAAAGCGACAGTGCGCACCCATAATTCAATGTGCCCGTCCTGAAGTATGTTTATTTTATCTTGTTTAAACCTCGTTAAAACAAATATCCCGATGAATTTCCGCTATTGTATCAGTGTTTTTTTTATGTGTATTGTATTATTGGCAGACCTGCTTTAACTGGAATTTCTCATGTCTCCTCTGCTGTTGGATGATTTTTATTGAGCAATACGTAACTGAACGAAGTACATGG